>JABUQX010054005.1:0-27500 GCA_015478945.1 Trachelipus rathkii | reverse complement strand
ACAAATACTCACCTACCTAGTATCCTAATATATATAATATATATAATTAGTTAATTTTTGGCAGGGTACTATAATACTAAATGGTAGTATAATATAATATATATACATAATATATATACTAGTCAATATATATATAGTATATACTTATGTGATTATAGATAAGTATAAGTTGTACCCCCTATAGGTATATAATATAATATAAAGAAATGTAATATATAAATATAGCTATAATATAAGTACAGGTATATATAATTATAAATATATACATATGAGTGTATAAGAAAGTGTAGGTAAAAATAGAGATATATTATATCACATATATTACTAATGGATAGAATATAAATCAATATAAGTAATATATATACTTATATTATAGTATATATATTAGTATATGTATGGGCATATTAATAGTATATATGAGGTGGAATTATATATATATATATATATAGTATAATATATATCAATAATAGTGAAGTGATATATAATGATATACCATATCTCTCTCCACGTACTCAGATAATTAGGAGGGCTATATATGTTGAGAGAATATACTATGTTCCTGATAAAATATATTATTATTTAGGTCTGGATATACTATAGGATTATATCATATATAATAAGTATCAGTTTCAAACTTTTAATAATCCCAAGCTATTTACTTAATGTTGGTCTATCATGTCGACCCGGCTAAGCCAGTTTAGATACCACCTAATCATTTTTTATTGACCCATTGCTTTTTCAATGTATTTCTAGGTGTATAAATGGTATAGACACATTTTATTATGATATACTATAAATCGAAACATCGTATTATAATAAAAAGTAAACGGAGGATATACTTACAGAACAGAATTGATGAAGTTTACGACTATTTTTCTATGGCATGGATGATTTTCACTCCAACAGAAACCAGTTTTATGTTTTCTCAATTTTTAACGACCCCGTTCCTACAGGGTTATTAGTAGGTGTTTAGCTTTTTCTGGACTGTCATTAGGGATTTGATTTCACTTCCTCTGATAATTTAGATTGATGGGGTGTTGTTAGGGAAATCAGGACCGCATAGTTGCCAGCTGGGGTAGAATGGATTTTTGATTTTATTTATTTATTATTTTTTTGGGTTTCTCGCGAAAAAAACAGGGGTTTTTTACTTCTTAGTTTCCGGGGGGAAAATTATATCGCCCACATGTTTTAAAGTGGGTTTTGAGTATCTCGTTTAGGCGTCGCGATATGTTGGGAGGGATGAATTAGGAATTGCTAGAAAATTAGTTCTCATTCATGTATGTTCCTCTCAAAACATATAGTAAATAAGAAAATGTGTGTAATATGTGGTTGACCTATATCGCTATTTCATGAAGTTCATCACGCCTCCCCATGCCCAAATCCTTGCGACTCCCTCCTATTGCTTCGAACCCTCGCGTTGACATTATGAAATTGAAACTCTGCTCTAAATTCAAAAGAAAGTCGACATTATACGCAAATTTTAACGGTAAGTTTTACTTAAAAATTAATCGTAAAGGATTTTATTTGTAATAAATGGTAATAGCGTAACCTTATTGTTCGGTTCTTGAGGGTTAAAAAATTTGTTTCTCCGAAGAAATTTATGTGTATAATACCGATTGTTATATATAGGATAAAAAAAATAGTAGAATTTAAAAAAACTTTAATAATTTCTTTTCTGATTTTAGAACTCTCGCGCGCAATAATAGACATCAAATTTTCACGGATTATGCGATAATAATATGAATTTACATATAATTATTTCATCCAAGAGAATGCACTTATTTTCATTTATTTGAGCTTTGAACTCATCTTAAGGCTAGCCGTACACTAGAGAATTTTGTTGTATGGAAGTAGTGTATGGAATGTTAAATGTTCAAAATTAGGTTATCATATGCCTTTATATCTGATAATATTCGAAAGATCAGATATAAGGATAATATGAATTTCATTTACAGTTAAATAAAACATATATTTTATTTAACCCTATGTAAATGAAATTATTTTCTTAACTGATATTCCTTCTAAATCTTTTCATAATAAGGCCATCCTACTTGATATATTATTTACTCTGGCTGCGATGCATTGCTTCTAAATTCTACAAATAGGGTATAATATATATAATATATTATATATAATGATATTAATCAGTATGGTGTATATTATTATGAGGGTACTTACTTTTATAAGGATAAATCTTTAGGGTTTATATATATATTAATTTAGTACATATTTATATATTATGGTATATTTAATATATATTATATATATATATATATATATAATAATAATAATAATAATAATAATAATAATAATTAATATAATAATAATATTGAAAAATAAAAAATAAAGCCGATCAAAAAACTTTGGGATGGTGCTCTATTTTAAAATATTAACTATATTATATGATACTCTTTTTATATATTCATTCTTTTGAATCATATTTGCTTGAATGATCATATAAATAAACTCTCTCGCTAGTGTACTTAATTGTTTTCAGGTATGTATATGGTCTCATTAGTTGCAAACTCTGTATGCATTTTAAGGGTTGTCATCTTTGGCCACAGTCTATATAGGTAGTAATGATATTTTTGTAACCAAGTCTTTACTGAGTTTGACTAAGAAAATATACGAAACACAGAACAAATTGCTCGTTGGTATTTTATTAAGCTAGAATATGAAGGTATATAATTTAATACCTAGTATATTAGAATAGTATATATATATATATAAGTTTATAGAATAATATATAATAGTATATATATATAAAGTATATTATATATATATAAGTGATATAATAGTATATTTATATATATATAATATATATTATATATAATATAGTATATTATATTATAATATATAGATATATACAGGTAAAGGTATATGAATACTATTCTGCCGATTAAGACTTTTTGTGAGTTATATATTATTTTAGATCTAATGGTTAAATTTAGTTTGAAAAGGTCAAGGTAGTGTGGGTTGTAGTATGGTCCATCTGAGGGAAACGTTGAAGAGAGACGATTTTTTGGGATAATATGAATGATGTGTTCTGGGAGGGGTGAGTTAGGTAGCTTCAGATTGATAGTTTGTGGACCTGAATGGTTGGATAGGTGAGAATCAAAAAAGGGATGGGTTAACAGGTGGTTTTGGGGGGTGGCGGGTGAGAAAATGATGAGAGGTGTTAGGAAGGTGAATCTCATTTCTGTGAAGAGGAGGTTATGTTGTGTAGGGTAACTAACTTTCTTTAAACACATAGAGTAACGTAAAGTATCTATTAGAGTTGGTGTAGGTAAAGATAGTATCGAAGTGAAAAGTGTGATTGAATTTTTGTGTTGGTGAAAGAAGGAGATGTTGAAGTATGGTTGGTATGCTTAAACTCACGTTAGGGGTATATAGGAATGGAGTGGGTTGATTCTATTATGTTGTTTCTGATTGGTGTAAAATTAAGTGGTGAGTGGGGGCTTGGAGTTGGAGAGGATAAGGTGAGAGCAAAGGAAGATAGGTAAAAGTTAAGGTGAGAAGTTAAGTGAGCAAGATAATAAGGTTAAGTATGTAAGAGCGGCTCGCTAGTAAAACGGTGAATGTGAACAGGTAGGTTTTCTGCATTGAGAGATGAAGAAGGAACCATTGTTAATAAAGAGTGCAAAGCGTTAAGTGTGTTGTTGGATGTGCTTAAAGTTAGGATTAAGTAAGAACTGTTTAACAGTGAAGGTTCGGAATGAAGATTGTGATGAAAGGGATTAGGTAGAAAAGACAGAGTGTTGGAATATATCTGAAAGCAAATAGATGAAGACTCAACAAGAAAGATGCTTGAGAATTATATAAGGAGGTGAAAAGGAATACTATACTGAAAGGTGGATACGTAGGAGAAAACAAGAGAGTAATTTTTATGAATCAGTTTGGAAGGGGAGAGATGAAATGGGGACTTTAGGAAGGGAATAGGGAAGGCATCTTCTGGAAGGAAAGCGCGTAAGGTTAAGAATAAGAAAGAATAAGGGGAATCTGCTTAGGATAATGAATAGGGATGGTTGTTCTTTTGTAACTGATTAGTAGGTTGTGAGGAGGAGTAGAGGAAAGAACACTTCGGAGATCTGCACAATATTAACAGTAAAAAAGAGGTGATAGTGAATGTGGTGTGGGTATGATGGTGCAAGAAAGGAATAGGTATTTTGGGATGTAGGTTTATTAGTTAAGGAGGAAGATAATTACTTGAGTGTAGAGTGAAAAGTTCAGAAGAATGGATAAGATCTGCGGGTATAGATGAAATTACTGCGAAATGATCAAGAACGGAGGCGATTGTATGGTTTATTTGATGGATTTGGAAGTTGTGTAATAAGCGTTATAAGGGTATATTTTCCAAGGAGATGGAGGGAGAGCGGTAATCAGTACCCTTTATATTAAGTTTTAAGGGATTAAAAAGGGGAACTGTAGAAAGGTGGGTAATAGGGGAAAAGAAAAAATTCATATAAGTTTACTGAGTTTGTAGGGAAGGTATATGCTGGTATTTGGATCGAAAGAGTGCGTCGAGTTGACTGAAGGACTGATTGGGAAGGGACTTTTTAAGGTGTTTGGAAGTCGGTAGAGATGTGTTGGATTCGTAAATCTTTGAGAGTTTGAAAACAAAGATTGGAGAACGGAGGGAGAGAAGAATAATGTATTAGGTTTTATGGATTTGCATACAGGCGTATGTATTAGAAGTTAATAGGGAAGCGCGCTCTAGGCAGGTGTTAGTGGATAGGTATCGCGTGTTGGTTGATAGGCCTTATCTGGAATGGATATCATTAAGTATGAATCTGACGATAGTGAAGCGTGTGTAAGAATAAATTTGGTTCAATGGTGATTGGTTTTAGGATTAATAGCGGAGTAGACAGGGTTGTGTTATGTTCCTTGGTTATTCAATTTGTATATGGATGGGTTTATGAAAGAATTTGAGGTGGGATGGCAGGAAAATGGTGTTAGAATGGAGGAGAATGGAGTTGAGTGGAGGGTGCCTACCTATATATGCGGATGATTTGGTTCTGTGTGGCGGATATGGAAGAGAGTTTGAGAGGATTGATAGAGAGATTGGCAGGGTGTGTTAAAAGGAGGGGTTTGAAAGTAAGCGTGGATAAGAGTAAGGTTATTTGGTTGTGAGTGAGAGGACTCACATTACCTCAGTGTGAAAGTTATGTATTAGATCGTTTGAGCAGCTGAACAAGTGTCTGAGTGGGTAATATTATTATGCGCTCTATGGTTGCGATGAGAAGGGTATAATACGCGATGCAGAGGTAGTTAGGAAAGTTTGGGAATGGCAGGAAGGTGGCTGGTGGCATTAAATCGTTGTGATTGCAAAGGGACTAAGTATTGAGTGTGCTAGGTACTTACATGAGGGTATGTTGGTTTACCTGTGTTATATTTTATGGTAGGAGGACTATGTGGCTGGAATAAGGAAGATAGATCTAAAGGTTCAATGTGTTCAGAGTGGGACATCTTTTAGGTGCGTGTGTGCTAGGACTGTGAGAATGAATTGAGTAAAGAGAGGAATGAACGTATTGTAGAGATTGTAGTGGGTGTATAGAATTGTGGAAGTGATGACTAAATGAAGTATGGTTGAAGGAGTGGTTGGTCATGTGGAAAGGATTGAATGATAGTCGGTTGTGTAAGCGGATGTATAGTGGTGAGTGTGTTGGGAACCGACCGGTGGGGAGACCGAGAAATTGGATTGAGTCGGTGAACGAATGTCTGAAGTGAGAAGAAATTGTGAGTTTTGGCAGAGGCCTGCCTTAGAATAAGTGCATGATAGACGGGAGAGAGAATAGCGGGGTTTTGTTAGGGGGGTGATGGCTGTTGGCCCACCTGGCCAGGGGATGAAACCAACTTTACATTGCACTCTCGAGGTTACCAGTATGTGGGGTGCCGTCGCGGTCCCCATTGATTGTTAGGGTGGATTTTTGTCTGTGACGAGCTATCACTAATTAATGGTACAGAGGGGCGGTAATGCTGGCCTGTTAAATGTAAGTCATATAGCAAATTGCCGTTTGTCTTGTGGAGGAATTTTTTCATTATCTGGTCGGTTGCGGACATTCTCCTTCGAACTAGTCTCCGAAATTAAATGCATCTGTCGGTAATAACGCCCCAAAACCAGCCGCCCCGTGTCTTCAAAGCAAAAAAAAAAAAAAGGTAAAGGGGCGACGGGGGCATTTAAAGGAAAGAATGTCCCAGTCTTGTGGTCTCCACGTGGTGACCTAGGATGTGGTATGAGGGCTTTTTTCGTTCGTTTGTACACTCAGTTGCTCCTCAACTGCTTTGTTTCTTTTCGCGTGCTTGTACAGACACTTACGCGCCGCGCGCGATGCGTGTGGGGGTCTTCTATATAGGAGGAGGTGAAGAAGAGAAAAATACTATAATTAATATTTTATATAATATATATTTATTAGTATATATATATTATTATTATCTATTTCTATCGCCAGTAATATATTATGTAGTACATTGATTATACTCTCATATAAGTATATATATATATATATATATATATACTATTACTCCTATATATATATAAGAGGTATATTATATACACCACTCGCATGACTATTCTTTTTTTTGTGGGGATTGCAAGCAATGGTTATCTACATATTGCGCCCCCTTACTTCGCGATGAAATTTTCGGATTTCGATGTTTAAAGTTAAGGCTTATTTCCTGTTTGCCATGGGGAGACGAAGGTTGTTAACATTTCTCTTCACAAGGATGTGGAAAATGCCATAGTAATATGTTGTTATTTGTGCCTATTTATGGATTTTGGAAAGGATGAGAAATCAATGTAACTTTGTAGAACCAAACCTTTTAAAAAAAAAAAAAAAAGGGTTTTAAAACCCAAAAATTTATGTGAATTTAGATATAACTCTCTTCAAGATACTATATATAAATAGATCTCCGGTATTTGGATCGATATATAATATATATATAGTGGTGAGGCATACTATTATTGTATATTATTATATTATATATCATATTATATTATATACTAATATAAATAATATATATATAGAGATTAATATAATAATTTAATATATAATATTATATTATAAATATAATATATAGTTATATATTTATATATAGTATATATTAATACTTAACTATTTGGATAATAACCCTAACTAATATATATATTTAGTATATATAATATTATAATAACTATATACTCATATATTATGTATTTATAAATTCCTATATATTATATTATGAGATCAGACTCCTGGTGTGGGGTATGTATATATCATATACTATATATATATATATGAATAATATATTTATTTTGTATATATATGTATATTATAGTATATATATAAATTAATAATATATATATATATATATTATTTATAATAATATTATTATATATAATATGATTAATATATATATATTATATATATATTATATTACCTATATATATATATAATATATATTTATATATTATAGTATATATATATATATATATATATATTATATTATATATTATATATATTATATATATATATATATATATAACTATATATTTATTAGGTATGATAGCATCGTTTATCATATATATATATGGTTTCACTCATGGTAAAATGTCTTTTTCCTTCTCGCGCTCACTCTCTCTCTCTCGCTCATTTTTATAATTTGTATAGGGTGAGTTTGTGATATTTTCATATCGCTAAACTCTGAAAAGGTCGACTCTAGTCTCGAAACGAATATTTAAAAATCGTGAACTTTAGCAAATAAAATTTTGTTTTATAGAATATAAAGGAGTGTCCATAATGTAATTATTATTGTAAATAAGTAAGCATAAGAAAACTTTGTAATAATGTTGAAGTTTTTATTTTCCTTCAAGAGATATAATATTTTTTTTTTACATTTAGAAAGTTCACGAAATTGTAGTTATCATATCAGAAGTTTATTCAAGTGCTGGGATGTTAGTTTTCTTCCAATATGCAAACCCTAGAATCACTTTTAGCGAGGTGGTAAACATAGCGCAAGTCTACTAACACAAGGCGGCGAACTATCTTCTTTTAGGCCGGGTGAATTAAACCAAAGCAGGGCAAAAGAGTTAATCACCCACTTTGCGCGAACTGAGTGAGTCTCACCAATTAAACCTTTACTGCTCAATATACTCGCCTTCAAATTTCACCACATGTAAAAATTTTCTGCTTCATTATAATCATATCTAAAGAATTGTAAAGAAATAAAAAAATACATCATAAGATAAATTCTTTTATTACAATGAGTGGGGTACAAGTTAATTTTTATTTATTTTGCTTTATTTGATGAGAATATCATAATCTAAATGTACTACAATATATATATATATATATATATATAATATATATATAGGCCTATATAAGCTATACAATTTTTTATATAATTTAATTATTTCTATATAACTACGTATATTATTATTTTATTACTTGATTTTTGTACTCATAATAATAATAATAGTATATATAATATATATTATATATATATCATAGCAATATATATATTAAGGTGTATATATTGCCTTTAGATGTGAATTTCTTATATCCACATGAGGTAGAAATAAGAGGGAATGGTTTTTCCGGAGGACGTTTTAGGATGACAAAATAGAACTTTTATTCCGGGTAGTAGCTTGAACTGAGAAGGAGGAACCCCTTTTCTCATTATATATATATTAATATAATTATTAATATGTAGTATAGTATATATTATACTATTATGATATATACTATAATATATATATAATATTATATATTATATATATATATATTTATTTTTGCTTAATTTACTATCAAAGTTTTTGAAACCAGTAAACTACCTTTAGAGATCAATCAATCATCATACTGCGGAAAAATCCTTAAAATTTCTGAATGGCAATAATTCATGATTCGTGCAAATGTGTATTAAGTTTTTGTTTACATAACGCTATCATACAAACAACGACTATACATAATAATATTACATAAATGGATATTGACTCATAATAATGAATAAATAATAATAATATCATAATAATAATCAATAATATATAATAAAATAATTATTATTATTTTTAAATATTAAGTATATTGTTGCTCGAGCATTTATTTTTGAAAAATTTACAAAAAAAAACTTTCAAAAGTGGCACTTAAGAATCCATAACTTCCGTTTATAGAAAAAAATCCTGACTGCTCCTTTAATTATTAAATGAAAAGCATATTTTCATGTGAAGATTTATTGGGATGAGAGGAAGTTTTCCTTTACCTCAAATTGAAAATTAGAGATGTGGTAATGTCCTTCTAATTCACACAAGTACCTTCATCCACCTAATATTTATGTAACTCACTTAAATTGTTTGCATAGTATTTCACTATAAACCAATTTAATTAACTCGTTTTATTAGTATGTAACTATAAATCGTTACTATTGTAGAGATGTGTGCAAACCGCATCAATGTTTAATATTATTTTTTAAATTTGCTATAGAGGTTCTTCATCATAATTTCTAAGACCTCGAAGCGATCTATTGCAGGTTTTTCGTTTTTCTCCTATATAGTAATGTAGACGATTTAACATGTCGCGTGTGTCCTTCACTGAAATTTATTGCAAGTCAGAGCGGCGAGCGAAGGTCTATCCACCAGATGATCAACCGACTCAAAAGTATATGATAAAATAATTAACATCAGTGACAATATCGACACTAAGACATGTTGACCGCGCGGATTCGATTAATTTTCAATTGTAGCACCGTGACAGGGTCGTGGGTTGCTCAATAGCTTCGCTTCTAAGACTCTCGCTCGCGAGTGGTTGTTAGATATATTTTTGTGAACATATCCATAAGAACTAGGAAAACACATTATAAAATTATCATAAGGTTATACTAGATTTATATATTAAAAAAGAATTTTTAAATAGTGGCTAGTACCTATGCATGTGCATAAAAAAATTGGCAACTACTTACACATAAGCAGAAAGTTTGTTAACAAAAAAAAAATTCTGAAAAATAAAAATACAAAAAACATATTCAGACCAGAAAAGGTATAAAATTTATTTACATTCCACTTAGAAAAATTATAGATATTCGCTAGATAGTCATAGTATTGAAAAAATAAAAATTTAGCTACTGTTCTACAAATACCTACAAGAAGAAAAATGACTCATATAGTCACAATTCCAACATAAGACCATGTGAAACCACCTTGTAGGTTTTGAACTTTAATATAAGTGATCTCGATAAAGACTTAGACATTTTCATTTTAATTGTATTTACTCAGTAAACAAAGTGCCAAATCTCAGGTGGGCCTAAATTCAGCAAAAAAAAAAAAAAAATAAAAATTTACAAACTTTCTTTCAGAGGAATAATTTCTGCGTTATCCTCTATCATTGAAGCCTTTAATATTAAAGTGTTTATTAAGTAGAGAGTAGGAGTAGGCATATTTTTACAAAACCCTAAAACCCTACAGCTCTGATTGCAATATCAGCAACACGATACATCATACTAGTAAACCACTGACTAGTAAAAACCACCTATATTCAATATTTTCGCTACAAGCTTTACACTAGCGCCAATTAACAGACCAATACATACACCATTTGTACACAATAATTGAGCTCTGTCGGGTTATAATAAATAAAATAAATAATATATAAATATATAATATATAAATAAATAATACTAAATAATATAAATATTTACTTAAAAATCTTAAAAATAAGAAAAAAATAATACTCCATATAATATTTACCAAATTAAATGAGATGCAAAGTAAAGAGCTCTTAAGAATAACCTTATGGACAAATTTAATCGATTAATTATATTAACAAAATATTTTTTTTTAATCTTCATTATTATAGCAAAAAAAAAAAAAAAAAAAATTCCTTTGAATCATGTCTCTCATACCTATTCCAATTACAAACTATTTCTTCAGCGAAATAATCGATTCTAAAATGTATTTAATAATCTGCACTGCTATATACATGCAATTTTCAATCAACCAAATATATACATGCACAAACTAATCGCAAATATTTTAAACTATTGTAAATATATATTATATATGGTATAAGGAATAAAAAAAAAATAATAGAAAATTTTCACTGGCCAAAAAGGTTTTCTTGAACTTCTTTAACCAGTAATATTCTGTTAAGCATTTTACTAATAGTGCATTCTTCAATTGCCACTGAAGTATACCAAACAGGAGAATCGGGCATACAGGTCTCTTCGGGGTATACATAATATTTATCTTCACCTTCTTGAATATTTTCTGGACTGGAAAAAAAATATATATATTCAATGTAGTAAATATTCAATTTCGAGGGGTGCTGGGGGTATTTACGTCTTTAAATATTTAAGACACAAATGCATGTAATACAAACATTTGTCAACAAGGTGCTCCACCTCCCTGTCCCCCGGACCAGTGAGTGGTCGGGGAAATTGAACATATTTTAACAATGACAAATTTATAAAATTGAACGTAATATAAATCATACTGTATATGTCGCGATTAGATACAAAAAGACCGAAATGAAATGAACGAAGCAAAAGAGCTATACAGATTGCTCTATGAAGAAAATACATATTGTATGAATTAGGGTCCAAGTTTCTGACAATAGACATCTATATTTATCATAATAGAAACTTAAGATAATAGGTACATAACCTTTCAAAAATATTATGAAAAATATGAAATATTGCACATTCACATCAATGAATGGATGAATAATGTAAAATCAATTGAATAAATCTACACTGAAAAAGTTGTAGTATTATCTATATAGATTGAGTGTGTTTATTTCAATCTATTTATCTTCCCTTCACTGTTAAATACATAGATAACTCATTAACTACAGATATTTCCTTATAACTGAAGAAATTTTGACAACAGCGAATTTAGTTTCTGCCAAATTATTGACTGCGAACACGTTGGTGGCTCTGGTTTGGGATAGCCGGCCTTTATAATGTTCGTATTTTCCTGGTCCCCCTACGTGTTACCTTCCTCTGCATAGGGGATAAAGCACGTTAAAAGGTTGTTTTTTTTTATTATTATTATTAAGAATTATTATTTCCTGAGAACATTTTTTTTATATATATAGTGGATGTACAGGGACCTCCACAGAACACAGGAATGTGGCTATACCGTGTCAGTATACTAACTACAGGGGAAGTCCCTAATGAAACGAAATATGAACAAAGCCGAGATAGCTGGATCTTACACAAGATGTTCAGTTCCAACAGGAAGGCGATGCTGAAAAGGTATAGTGAGCACATCAGGGAAGAACTTACTTATAAGGATCGAGATAGCCTCGCAACCCACAAAGATATAAACGACTGTAAGAGGACAATTGGAGGAGTAAAATGGGTAGGTCGGGGATCTCCACACGCCATAAGAAATCCATGGGTGAGGTTGTTATGATCCAGACGCAATCAAGCCAGGACCACCTCCAGGAGACGACTTTTTACTAGGTGACCACCGTCCAATGACGGGTTTGACATTCTGCCCAACATGCTTGCCAGCCAGAGATATGGTGATGGAGAAATCTGTAGCAGTGAAATGGCACAGGCGTACAGCAGGAGGAAGGTATTATACTATTAACCCACCCCGCCATAACTCAATTCTGAGGGAGGGACTTTTGAATGGCAGAGACCAAAGGGTTTCGGGTTGATCGGTCAAGCAACACCTGGAGCGCGCTTTTAGAATTGGAAAAGATGGAATAGTTACCCTCAGGGGTGATGGTACTCATTCTGCTCACCGCCATGAACACCGCTATCAGTTCAGTCGAATACGGTGGAACGGTGTGGGATACAGTGACGTCCAGAAACACAGTCAAAGCCCCACACCCCTTCTTCCGTTTTGGAACCATCGGGGTAAACTGCCATATAGTAGCTATGAGCTTCCCTATGGTACAGAAAGGAATCCCTCCACTGTTCCGGGAGTGCCTCAGCCTTTGGTAAAGAATGGATCCCGTTGCAAACAGCAAGAGGCGGATAAACCCACTTTGAATAGGTAGAGTTGAAATCAAAGTGCATAACCGTTCGCTGAGGAAGGTAGAAGAAAGCGAAGATGGAAGTAAAGTAAAAATCCCAGCAAATGGCCAATAAGAAGGGTTGTGATGGACACGATCTACTATAGGTGTTAAAGCCGATAAGGTAGGAACCTCAATACGGAGGAATGAGCTGCTCCCTCCGCAGGGACAGGAGCATCACCCCTGCCTCCACCTCCAGGTTTTTCCTCGGAGGAACGAAATGCTCCCGTGACTATTGTCAGACCTTTGGTCTGAATGGGGTCAAGAAGACGGAGGCAAGACTGGAAGGTCTGCCCATATATGGCACAACCATAGTCTAGTTTAGCCCGCACCAGCATGATGTTAAAGGTGGAGCATGGTGTTACTGTCCGCACCAAAAGTCTTAAGAGGTGAGGTGCCGTAAGAGATCCAAGGAACGGCGGGCAACTAGCTTTGAGGTGAATAATGTGAGGGAGGTACAAGAGGAGCTCATCGAGCAGCAGATAATAATAATAATAATAATAATAATAATAATAATAATAATAATAATAATAATAATAATAATAATAATAATAATAATGGTCATAAGTTCTTTAATGCTCGTATTATAATCGCCATTTTGAGATACCTTGAGACAAAGAACAAATAAATAAGCAAAATAATAATTAATATTAAATTTATAAGCACTTAGAAGTAACAAAAGACATTCTAAAGAAATCTCGAGTAACAAATTATAAAATAAGACTCACCATTTGGATAGATAAAATTCATAAAGTTTAACGGGGCATCGCAGTGGATTCTCTTTGTTTTCGTACATTATTAAGTCGTTCGTATCATCGCTTTCATCTGAAGAAAAAAGAAAGAGGAAAAAAAATATAATATATTTTTAATTAATGCTTATATACTTTTAAGGAAAAATAAATTTCAAATCAAACAAGGCTAAGCTGATATTTCATTACTTGTAATTAAAACAAGAGAAGAGAGAACCATAGCTAAATAGATTGCAGAATATGAATAGGTTAAACAAATACTCTCAAGTCTTAAAGAAAAACTGTCAGGGAGAAAATAATAATGATATCATTCATTGATGTCCCCTTTGCCACTTTCCTTTAATATTAACACAACAATATACTCCAATTAGGGCTGGCAGACGCATCAAGTGCGGTGCGGTGCAGCACACAATATCAGTGTCCCGGTGCGGTGCGGTGCAACAATTTCAATTTTAAAAAATATAGAGGTGTGGTACGGAGCTCATTGAAACAGCTGTGGTGCGCAAATTTTCGGTACACCCGCCCTTAGGAATGGGAACTTTCAATCAAAACAATTGATGATGATGATGATAATGATAATAATAATAATAATAATAATAATAATAATAATAATAATAATAATAATAATAATAATAATAATAATAATAATAATAATAATAATAATAATAATAAAATTAAACCTAATTCTGCAAATTTTACGTATAATTAACAAAAAAAATAAAGAGAAGACGCTTTTTGTGCGTGCGTGTGTGAATATATAGATGTCGTCACAGCCTACTGGATAGCGGTAGGGGGCAATACTTGGTCGAAAACCTAAACACCGGGGACGACACCAAGACTAAACCTAAGTAATTGTCAACTTTGGCATTTTTAGATCTTATAGGAGAGAATGGCGGGGTTTTGTGAGGGGGTATGGTTGTGGCCCACCTGGGCCAGGGGATGAACCCTTACATTGACGATTTACCATAGTGGGGGTCCGTCGCGGTCCCGTGAAGCTCTAGGGTGGATTTTCTGATTGCGACGAGTTCTTACTAATTAATGGTACAGAGGGGGCGGTAAGGCTGGGCTTTCTTTTCGACTTTTGTCATATTCTTCTACTGCTTTTCTTTTCCGATGCATGTACGCACCTTACCCCCAGTCTTGGGGAGAAAAAGGTAGATGAAGATCTTATACTGCAGATTTAAATCCAAAAAAAGTCAAGATATTGATGTATTACTTATATATAAATTGAAATATGAAAAACATGTAACTCACCTCCCCGTTCTTTACTGTATTTAAGGTAAGATGTTAAGACAGGAGTCCCATCAGGGGAAACTGATGTTGGAACAGTCTCCCTAGATATTTCATCAAATGATAACCTGAAGTGTTCCGCTGCATCCTATTTCAAATTATTATTATTATTATTATTATTATTATTATTATTATTATTATTATTATTATTATTATTATTATTCACAAATTATTTAAAATTTATACAAACCTTCAGTCTAAAAATTTTTGTGTTAAAATAAAAAAGTGTATTAATTAAAACATGTGGTGTGTGTGCTCCAAGCTGTCGAGCTTCCCACATCATTTCTTCGGTGACTCGCGTACCTTGTAAACATTTTGTACCTTAAAAAGAATATTTAGAAAATTAAAATCTCAATATTATTAAAACTGTTTCTACCTTATTAGTAAAAAGAATATTATCTTAGAAGTCATTCTACCTATTCTTATTCAAACTTATATTCATTTAAATGTCAATGAATTGCAAACCTCTTTTTATATGTTATATATTTCCATAACATCAAGTCTATTAATAACATGCATATTTAATACAAATTTATAGAAAATCTATTAAAAATGTATCTTACTTGGTTTAGATACTCTAAGGAAAAATTTTTCAACCATTTCATCAAATACAGAAGTAAATGAATCGAAGTTCAATTCCAAGAAAATACAATGGCTTGATCCTTTCTCAAACAGATATTTTTGAAGACCTAAAATATTAAATATTATTAAGCCAAGTTATTATAAATTGTATTAATTTATATCAATAACATTATGGAAGGCAATCTGAAAAAAAATATCCTTACCTAGTAGAATGAAAAATATAGTATCAGCATCAAATTGACATGACTGAGAAGAAAGATCACTGAGAAACTGAATTAAACTTTGTCCCAAGATGTCACTCTCCATGGAACACAGATCTGGTTTCAAATGAGCATTACCCTCTGGGTCCTCTAAGCATTTCTTCCGAGTCCAAGATTGCCAAACTGATAGACCCAACATAACCTAGTTCAAAAAAAAGAAATACGAAAATCTACATGGGTTTTTTATGAGGTGTATTTTACTTATCCTAGTCAAAATAAATAGAAGCCATACGAGTTTAAAAAAAAAAAATTCTCAAGAGATACATGTATCATTCAATCTGATATTAGTTCCTTCTGGTAGGGGTATTAAAAATATATGAGAGTGAATTTGTAAATATAATTTAAAAGCAGTGGGTGAAACTCAAGGGTGGATTTTGGCTGAGACTGAACCCCACTTAATGAAATGAAGGAGGGGGGGGGCGGCTTTCTTGGCCAACTTCGGAGGGATATTCTTCTACTTAACTATAGTTTCCGGTTCATGCTTGCGCTCCCCACCCCCACTATGTGGGGAGCCTAATGATGATGATTATTTAAATGTATAGAACATGATCCCTCCGAAAACTGATAAATTGATGATAATTAACCGATTATATAGTAGGTAGTTTGAAATTTTGAAAATATCGATCATTGACAATTAATATTTTTTAACATTTGTTCATCCCTACCTTTTCCTATCCATAATATGTTAGGTGTTACTCATCTTTCTATAAACTATATGAATATCTATATGTATAAAATATATATTTTCCTTATATATATATAATAAACATTTTATGCATTGTACTAAAATGTTGAAAAGACTTAAAATTTTATAATTTATTTATAATAATAATAATAATAATCATATATAGACTTTATATTACATTTATAATCTTATATATATATATATATATATATATATATATATATATCTATATATATATATATATATATATATATATATATATATATATATATATATATATATATATATATATATATATATATATATATATATATATATATATATAACTATATATATATATATATAACTATATATATATATATATATATATATATATATATAACTAACTATATATATATACAGATAAAGACATATGCATATATATATATATATATATTTTATATTACATTTAAACTTTAGTCATTTGCAAACCAAATCTGCTTCATCATCATCTACTTTTCTTCTTTTCCGAGAACTACTAAACGAATCCGACTCTAACTTCCTCTTCAAATTTTCTGGATTTGAAATATCTTTTTCTGATATATATATATATATATATATATATATATATATATATATATATATATATATATATATATATATATATATATATATATATATATATATATATATATATATATATATATATATATATATAATATATATATATATATATATATAAAAAAAAATAAATATAATATATATATATATATATATATATATATATATATATATATATTATATATTATATATATATATATATATATATATATATATATATATATTATATAAAGAACAAAGTAATTTAAAACCACTAAGAAATAAACAGGGGAATTAAAAATTTTTAAAATAAAATTAAGAAGTTTACGTTTCGAGACTTTAACTCAGTCTCCTCCTCAGAACTAACAATGAAAATCTGTTCACCTATAAAGAAACACCAGCATATTCATTTAAAAACAAAATAAAAATTACAACACTTACGAGAAGGGCCAACATTAAATTTAGGAAGAATATTCTGCAAGTTCAAAATCGTTTCAACCTCACTTTCTTCTGAAATACAAAAATAAAATGGTTTCAATTTACAAATAAAAAAAATTAATATAACAAAACCAAATATATATATTTCTAATTTCTCATTTGCAAATTTTTTAAAAATCAATACCTTTAAAAAAAAAAATCCTGCATAACCGATCAAAACCCCTTTTATTTAATATCTACCAGTATGGATTCCAAAAAACAAGAAATTTTGTTATGTATGCTTGCATACCTCAAATGAAGTCTACTTTTTCAGCACAAAAAGACCTAATTTGTTTATAACCTAATTACTATGAGAATATATTTGCTCACAAACTACACCTACGCTACTACCGTTGCCATTCCTACTCATATTAAATATATATATATATATATATATATATATATATATATATATATATATATATATATATATATATATATATATATATATATATATATAATATATATATATATATACTATATATATATATATATATATATATATATATATATATACTGAATCATCTAAGTAGACGCATGTAACTAGAGAACGGCAACTCCTACACTAAAACAAATTATATATTTGGAATCAGAGGAAGATTTCAGACAGGGAAATTTTTTTCTTCTTTAATGGTCATTTAGTGGGCTCGAGCCGACGGGTTTATGGTCATTTAGAGGGCTCGAGCCGACGGGGGACCTCCCCCGTCGTCCACCGGGAGGCCGAGAGACCCCGACTCCTGCGATTTAGGTTGCGGGAATTTTAGTAAAAAAAAATAATTTTTTGTACCTTTTAACATACATTTTCCAATTTAATTTCTTCTTTCATATTGTTTTCACAACCACCTTTCATGTATATTGCATATTTTCGTCGGCATTTTTTACATTTTTTGCCACTCTAGCAAACCTTGGAATTGTAAGAATCCGAGTAATTCTTACTTATTGCCTATTAATTTTATTAAGTCGTTTAACAGCATGCTTGCGTTTCACCAACGAACTTAATACTGAATTTATATACTGTATTTATTTCTATTCATTAATTTCTCTTATTTTCGCTAGAAGACTACTTTTCATGGTTTAACTTACTTCACACCAATTCTATTAATACATTGAAGCTGTCTTTTTAAAAGATCGTTATCGAAAGCTTCTATTAAATTTATACAAATAAAAATTTTATTTTAATAATTTTCCATTTATTTTACTCTTTTTCTTGTCTAAAATTTTCCGCTGATTCCAAATATATCATTTGTTTTAGTGTAGGAGTTGCCGTTCTCTAGTTACATGCGTCCACTAAAGTATAATCTGACCATATATATATATATATATATATATATATATATATATATATATATATATATATATATATATATATATATATATATATATATATATATATATATATATATATTTATATGTATACACAAAAATATACAATATATATATATATATATATATATATATATATATATATATATATATATATATATCAGGGTTCACACTAAAATTTTGAATTTGATTTCCCCTGACCAGCGTGTTCGTTATTTTTGGTGTATAAAATATCTATTAATTATTATTGCAGCCTATTTACTCAGTTCATACATTAAATTATTGAAAATTTACTTTAGAAATTGTTCATCATCATGGATGAATTTAAAAAAACTTTTTTCTTAGTAATCAGCCTATACCTTACCCATAACCGTCAAAGCACTCCTTTTGTATTTTCCAAAAGAAAACAGTTTATTTATACAAAAGAAAATAAAATTAAAGCTTACATTAATAGCCTAGGTGAATAGCGTCCACTGTAATCACAAAGTTCTAAATGGGAGATTTAGATTAACTTTCTTCTCAAGCATTTAATTTTTGATTTCATAGCGTCTTCTTCTGTTAAAGTCTTCAGTTTTAACATCTTTCTCTGCTCTTCAAGTTTATTGATCTGTATGGATAATATTCTTTTCAACCTTTTATTCTCTTCTTTTTCTTTCTGTTTTGACTCTTTGAGATGTTCTTCATATCTCCTATGGGCAGCTCATACATCAACATTTTTGAGTGATAGGAACTTTATGAATACTTTCATGAGATCTTATAGCATTGTGCACTGTCTTTGAGAAATCAGACTATGTTCTTTCAGATTCTGCACTAAAAATTGCTTAATTTATAGAAAACCATCCTTCCAGCTATCGCATTTCCATGCGAAAATATCAGTCTAATTTAATAATTTGCCACAATTCCGCAAAACATTGATTCTCAAGGTGCTATAGAAGGAAAAAAACTCATCAAGTCTCTTAGAAGGACAATCACCATCAAAAATATTTTGTTTTAATTCCAAGGTAGAATGAGCTTCTTTGCAAAGTAGAGTATAGTGCTTTTCTTTCTCAGCAGCAGAATCTGTGATTCAGTTATTGGTGTACAATGCATATCTAGCAATAAATCAAATCTTTGTTTCCCTTGTTCTGTCTGAAACTACATACTAGGATCCAATGATGAGAGTATTGGACAGGCTTGTACTTCAGAGGACATCTTTCTCTAATATCTTTTCTGTCATTTTGATTTACACAGTCTGGCATTCAGTTTGTCATGCAAATCTAATGCAAAAAGCTTGGATGTTGGTTGTAGCAGGCATTTTACTGGACTTAAAAATCTTTCCATAATATTAAGTACAAGACATTGTAAATCTGTGAACAGGAATGAACCAAGGTTCAGTTTGACGTCCAACCACTGGTCGTTAAAGTTAGCTTTTTTGTTTAAGTCATTTTATAAATAAATAAATACAGCTAACTGCACAAAAATCAAAATCACTTCGTCAAACCTCAAAAAAAAACACCTCCAAAAAATAAAAAGAAAAAAGATATAAACAGATTAAGTCATGAGTCATTCTTAAACACATCCATATACAAATCACCTTCAATCGGAAGGATGAACTTGGAACAGCTTCTACGAACAGAAGATAGAATAGTAGGTAATAGTGAACTAAAAATAGAAACAGGATAGAAGACTAGAAGTAGATTTATGGAATGTGTTCCTCGCCCATCCTTTTCATTCACTTATCAAATACATCTCTCATTCCACATTATACAGTAAGGAAAAAAATATATCAAAAAATATGTAACTTGGTCCATGGATCCATTCTTCATATGTTTGGAAATTTCCCTGACTTTTTGGAATTTCCCTGACTTTCAACGCATATTTTAAAACGTTTCCTGACTTTCCCTGACCAATTTTTTTCCCTGACTTTCCAAAAAAGTGTAGCTGTGTGTATATATATATATATATATATATATATATATATATAACTCTATATATATATATATATATATATATATATACTATACTATATATATATATATATATATATATATATATATATATATATATATATATATATATATATATATATATATTTTTTATTTTTTTTCTATTTTCCAAAAATGGGAGTAAGGTGTATTACATGCATCGGAAAAAAGCAGTAGAAGTATGACAAAAGTCGAAAAGAAAGTAGCCTTACCGCCCCCCTCTGTATCATTTTGAGAACTCGCAGTCAGAAAATCCACCCTGGAAACTTCATGGGACAGCGATGGACCTCCACTAGGGATGATCATCAAAGTAAGGGTTCATCCCTTGGCCCAAGAGGGCACAAACATACCCCTCACAAAACCCCGCCATTCCTCCTATTATGCACCTTCTCGCCTCTACCAATACATTTTCTCTCCTTAAAACATTCGTTTACTGACTCAATCCACTTTTTCTTCGGTCTCCCAGCTGGTCGGTTCCCAACACACTCGCCACTATACATCCGCTTAACCAACCGATTTTCATTCATCCTTTCCATTTG
Source organism: Trachelipus rathkii (assembly GCA_015478945.1). Taxonomy (NCBI): domain Eukaryota; kingdom Metazoa; phylum Arthropoda; class Malacostraca; order Isopoda; family Trachelipodidae; genus Trachelipus; species Trachelipus rathkii. The sequence continues at coordinate 6,060 of JABUQX010054005.1, read as the reverse complement.
ACCAAACCATCTCAACATACTTTCATTTATTCTCTCATTTACCCCTTTCTTCACACCACACAACTCTCTAATACGTTCATTCCTCATTTTATCAATTCTTCTCACACCTAGATTGTCCATCTGAACACATTGAACTTTAGATCTATACTTCTTATTCCAGACCATAGTCTCACTACTATACAATAACACAGGTAACAACATACCCTCACATGTAAGACCCCAGCACACTCAAGACTTAGTCCCTTTACATTCACCAACGATTCAATTGCACCAGCCACCTTTCTGCCATTCACAACTTTCCTACTATACTCTGCATCGTCCGTTCCCTTCTCATCCAACATATACCCTAAATATTTAAACTCAGACACTTGTTCCAGCTGCTCACCATCTAACATAACTTCACACTGAGGACTGTCCTCACTCACAACCCTAACTTTACTCTTATCCACGTTTACTTTCAAGCCCCTCCTTTATATAACATTCTTCCCTCATCTAAAATACTGTAGTTAATATATATATAGTCACTTATGCAAGAAAATGTTTCCTACTATAGTGTATGTTATACAAATTTTAACCACACAATATAACTAACCTAACCTAGTTTATATTATATTAGTTTAAATATGCAATTTGTAGACTGCACAATATAGGTGCACCAGAAAATTTTCCCAAAATTACTCAACATAGCAACAGCAAACTGAAAAATCTTTTGTACAAACCTTTTTCGTCCAACACTTTCTTTTCCTCTTCACTCTGTTTTTCTGGATTTTCTGTGCTTTCAGAAAGATCTTCAGATGCTTCAGCCACTTCATCTTTTTTAATGTTTTCTGAAGGCGAGTTCAGTAGAGACTAAAATATAAAACTTACTTATTAATTTATAACAACCTGATTCTTTTATGGCAATTCTGAAAAAAGAATATTTTTAGGACAGCTGCACACATGCGGTGTTTGCAGAACTTTTCAACAAACTTTTTATGATAAGTATCCAAACACAGAATGTTTGGATGGGTCCATTTTTGACAAATGTTCAATATTCGGACTTGGTTTGCCATACACAAAACTATTTCCAACGTTTGTTGGCACAAATGACATCAAAGGATGATTCATCTTCAATTTGTCGAAGAGTTCGACAAACACCGAATTTGTGTTGCCACCTTTAGTGCATAGCATAAATTTAAATGGGTATCTCTAAACCATATTTATTATTAAAAAAACTAATTACACAAAAAATGACTATGTCAATCTAATCACAAGATTAAATTATTTATCAACAATAATCTTTATTTGAATTATAAAAATAAGAAATGTATTCTTGATAAAGGATATATTTAATTAATGATGGGACAATGTATAGGAATTTGCATCGAGAATCGGAACTAGAAATAATTTTGGTGTCATCCTATCTCTACTAAGTAAAAATAACATAAGAAAGTAAAATTCTGCATGTACGAATAAAGATAACTGCATTGTAAATAAATGATCCATACTAATAGAACAAAAATAAATAAAATTAATAACGAAATACAAAAAATAATCTTTTGAATGAGAAACTTCTCAGTTCTAAAATATTACTACGATAATAACAGTGCATAATTAACTTCGCTTTTAAAGACCACATAATTTTGTGAGTGATTCTGACTATCATTTAGATAATTGGTTTCGCATGTTAGCTTAGTTGACTTTTATAATTTAACTTATTAGATTGCATGTTGCATATATGGAATTCGGTTTATTATTTGCATGATAAAATTAAATCTAAGACGAGCTATTCAAAGCAAATGGAAACATCTTTTGAACTGGGACAATCTTGATGGAGACCCATGTGGCTTCTAGATATCCCTATATTTCTTATATTTATGGTGCGACATTATGTAAACAAATATTTAAGGAAAATGACCATACCTTAATTTTGGCCTCTAGTTCTTCAGTAGTTTTTTCAACTGTAGGGATGAAAATGGGAATTGGTACTGGAATTGGTACAACCAAGGGAACAGGCGTTGGTGAACTATACATCATCATAGGAGTGGGTACATAAACAGGAATGGGGACAGGAATAATAACTTTCTCTTTTTCTTCACTAGTACCACTAGTACTAGTAGTCCCACTGTCTTCCTCTGAAAAAGTAAATATATTGTGAACAATATATCAAATTAAAGAACACACCTAAACATATTAAGATCGTTAGGCCCACTCAGGGTAAAATAGTAGTAAGAATTATATTAGCGATGGGACAATGAATCGGAATTTGCATTGAGAATAGGAAGAATTGATAATTTTCGGGGACTCTGCTGCATCAGAATCGGGAATAATTTGGGCATCGTCCCCAATCACTAATTTATATTATAATTATACTACAAATAATTACCAGTCTGAGAAGTTTTATGCCACTGGTGGGGTTTGCACTGAATTCCTTTTGTATTTTGAAATGGGCGACACATAGTACTTTTGTTACTAAGATGGGGAGGACAAAACAGCTTCATCAGTGTCTTTACATCCTGTATAAATATTTCATTATTAAAAAAATATCTAAAATAATATAATTTCATAACTAAAAAATCTCAAGTAATATCTGGATAATATATTATAATAATATTTCCTTATAAAAAAAATATTTCAAGAAATATCTAGAGTAAATATTGCTTTATTAAAAAAAAAAAAAAATAATAATAATATTAAAAAATAATAATAATAATAATAATAATAATAATAATAATAATAATAATAATAATAATAATAATAATAATAATAATGAAATTTAAAATGAATTGGTTAGAAGTGTGCTACCTTCATATCATATTTATTTGATGTTTTATTCGTTGATATCACAGTGGAGATAGAAGTTTGACTGTCACTATTGGTTAAAACTTTTGACAGGATCGATGTATTCTGATTCTCACCTGTAAAAAAAAATATATATATATATATATATATATATATATATATATATATATATATATATATATATATATATATATATATATATATATATATATATATATATATATATATATATATATATATATACTATATATATATATATATATATATATATATATATATATATATATATATATATATATATATATATATATATATATATATATATATATATATATATATATATGAGGAGAAGAATTGCCCACATCCTATGTCCTGCGTGTCGTAGAAGGCGACTAAGGGGCGGTGGTAGTTGGGTTGGCTGCCCACTACCACCTATCTCTTGCTAGGAATGCTAATGCATGCCTCGGAGATGGTCGTGATCGCCGTAAACGGCCTTCTAATTTTCGGCGAAATTGTATGAATCGTATGGGTACATGGAATGTCAATAAATGTTGAGAAGAGGAGAGAGGTGATGGATGTATTTAAAATGGGAAAATTTGATTTGCTGGCAGTGACTGAAACAAAGATGAAAGGAAACGGTGAAAATAAGTGGTGTGATGTGGTGTGAAATGTGTGTGTGCTGGTGTGGAAAGGAATGAGAGGGGGGAGAGGAGTTGCAATTTTGATGAGTGATTTGTGGTACAGAGCTATGGTAGACTTTGTGTGAGAAGAGTACTAGAATTCTAATGGTTAAATTTAGGTTTGAAAACGTTAAAGTATGTGGTTGTGACGTATGGTCCATCTGAGGGAAACGTTGAAGAATAAATGAAAGTATGTTGAGATGGTTTGGTCATGTGGAAAGGATGAATGATAGTCGGTTGGTTAAGCGGATGTATAGTGGCGAGTGTGTTGGGAATCGACCGGCTGGGAGACCGAAGAAAAAGTGGATTGAGTCAGTGAACGAATGTCTGAAAAAGAGAAATGTGAGTTTGGCAGAGGCGAGAATAAAGGTGCATAATAGGAGTGAATGACGGAGTTTTGTATAGGGGGAATGGTTGTGGATCCCATGGGCCAAGGGATAAATCCTTATATTGACAATTTACCATAGTGAGGGTCCGTCGCGGTCCCGTGAAGCTCTAGGATGGATTTTCTGTCTGTGACGAGTTCTAACTAATTAATGGTACAGAGGGGGCGGTAAGGCTGGGCTTTCTTTTCGACTTTTGTTATATTCTTCTACTGCTTTTCTTTTCCGATTTTTGGGGATGATCTGAATGATGTTTTGGATGGAGTGAGTAGGAGCTTCAGATTGGTAGTGTTGAGAGACCTGAATGGTTGGATAGGTGATCAAAAAAGGGATGGTATAACAGGTGGTTTTGGGGAGGCGGGAGAAAATGAGAATGGTAGAAAGGTGATTGATTTCAGTGAGGAGAGGTGTGTGTGTGTAAGCAATACTTTCTTTAAACACAAGAGTATCCATAAGTATACTAGAGTTGGTGTAGGTAGAGATGGTATCGAAGTGGAAAGCATGATTGATTTTGAGTTGGTGAAGAAGGAGATGTTGAAGTATGTGTTGGATGTTAAATCAGTGAGGGGTTTAGAAATGGGATTATCGGATCATTATATGTTTTCCTGTGTAAAATTAAGTTAGTGGGGGCTTGGATGGAGAGGAAGGTGATACGGAAGGAAGTGGGTAAAATTAAGAGTGAGAAGTTAAGCTGAACAAGGTAATAAGGATAAGTATGTAAAGAGCGTTCCTGCAATAAATCAGTTGAATGTGAACAAGTTGAAACTGTACAAATTGGGGAGCAAAAAGGAAGCAATTGTTAGCAGTGCAAAAGAAGTATGCGGATGTGCTAAAGTAGGAAGTAAGAATGTTAACAGTGAATGGTGGAATGAAGAGGTGATGCAAGCGGTTAAAATTAAAAAGGAAGCGTGGTTGAATGTACTAAAAGCAAAAGAATTATATTTGGAGGAATTTGTTGGAATTATATAAGGAGGAAAAGGAAATACTAAAAGGTGCATACGTAGAAGAAAAGAAGAGGTAAATGAACAGTTTGGAAGGAGGATGAATGGGGACTTACAAGGAAGTAGGAAGCTCTTCTGGAAGGAAGCGCGAAAGGTTAAGAATGAGAATAAGGGGAACCTGCTTAGAATAATGAATAGGGATGGTGTTTTTGTAACTGATGAAATGGATGTGAAGGGAGTGTGGAAAGAACAACTTCGAAATCTGCATATTGGCAGTAATGAAAAGGTGATGAGTGAATGTGTGTGGGTTTGATGAACAAGAAGGAATAGGTATTTTGGGGATGAGGTTATTGGTCAAAGGAGGAGGTAATAGGTAGAGTGAGAAAGTTGAAGAATGGTAAATCTGCAGGTATAGATGAAATTACTGGATAAATGATCAAGAACGGAGGCGAGATGGTGATTGACTGGATTTGGGAGTTGTGTAATAAAGCGTTTATGGAGGGTATAGTTCCGAGGGATTGGAGGAGAGCAGTAATAGTACCCTTATATAAGGGTAAGGGAGATGAGGGGAACTGTAGAAATTATAATGGAATTAATTTATTGAGTATTGTAGGGAAGATATATGCTGGTGTTTTGGTCGAAAGAGTGCGTCGAGTGACTGAAGGACTGATTGTTGGTGAAGAACAAGGTGCGTTTAGGAGTGGTAGAGGATGTGTGGATCAAATTTTTACATTGAAACAAATGATTGAGAAAATGAGGGAGAAAATAATAAATTGTATTTAGGTTTTATGGATTTGCAACAGGCGTATGATAGGGTTAATAGAGAAGCTCTATGGCAGGTGTTAGTGGTAGGCTTCTGAATGGAATCAAAAGTATGTATGAGTGTATGACGACAGTGAGACGTGTGTAGGAATAAATGGTGTCAAAAGTGATTGGTTTAGTATTAATAGCGGAGTGAGGCACGGTTGTGTTGTCTCCTTGGTTATTCAATTTGTATATGGATATGGTTATGAAAGAATGGTGGCATGAAATGGTGTTAGAATGATGGAGAATGGAGATGAGTGGAGGGTGCCCTACCTATTATATGCGGATGATTTGGTTTTGTGTGGTGAATCTGAAGAGAGGTTGAGAGGATTGGTAGAGAGAATTGGCAGGGTGTGTAAAAGGAGGGGTTTGAAAGTAAACATAGATAAGAGTAAGGTTATGGTTGTGAGTGAGGATAGTCCTCAGTGTGAAGCTATGTTAGATGGTGAGCAGCTGGAACAAGTGTCGAGT
>JABUQX010054004.1:20000-22391 GCA_015478945.1 Trachelipus rathkii | reverse complement strand
AAAAAAAAAAAAAAAAAAAAAAAAAAAAAAAAAAAAAAAAAAAAAAAAAAAAAAAAAAAAAAAAAAAAAAAAAAAAAAATTATCTTCACTTTTGCGTACTGATTAAAGTGTTGTAAATTAACGTGCTTATCGAAATTTGCACCTCGTTCAATTAAATAGATATATCTACACCAAAAATTTATAAAAAACCAAAAAAATGAACTGGACAAGTAAAAGAACTGAACAAATTTTCAAATTAATTATTTGGTATAGCTTATAGACTTATAAATATTTTTTTTTTTTATAAAAAAATTAAAAACAAAAGATTCTTTATCATAACCTTTTTACTATATTAATTAAGAAAAGGTGCCAAAAATTGAAGATTCTTCTTTTTTAAGTGAATAATCAATTTCTCTTTGAGCGGTAGTAGATTGTTGCCAGCTAGTATAAAAATATTACTCATATTGAAGAGGCTAGTGGCTAAACTTACAGGCTAAAAATAAGTTTGTTTATATGCATTTATAGTGGACAGGTATTTTATTATATGAACTTGTGTAAACACATAATGTGAAATTTTTGGATAATAAAGGAGGAAACTCAGGAAGACAATCAGGCTGCGAGGGACAATTTTAGGCTGGTTTACCCGTTCTCTGGCAAAATTTATAGCCGGAGTTACAACACAAGCAATATTGCATATATATATATATATATATATATATATATATATATATATATATATATATTTTTTAATATAATATAGGAAATACAATATGTATAATATATATATATATATATATATATATATATATATATATTTCTTATAAACACCCTTGAGAGTAATTTTCTTCTTTATTTTCTCCCTTTCATCCTTTTCCTTTGGCCAATGTATAGTTTAAAATCAAATTGTAAGATTTCTTTAATTTTTAAATTCGTAGTATTGGGTTATACATTTCGTCTGATATTTGTTTTAAACCTTTATTGCACGTGAAATAGTTTTATATTAAAACTTTTTTTTTTTATATATATATATTTAATTTCACGATAAAACACAGTATTGTTAAAAAATTGGGAGGACACAAATGCTTTAAAACTTATGCTCGCTCTGTACATCAAAAAGCTTTCGTCTTGTTTTCAAGACCTCTTCAGTTTGTTTGGTGCGAGCGCAATGTTGCATTATTTTTAAACATTAAAACAAATATCAGACGAAATGTATAACCCAATACTACGAATTTAAAAATTAAAGAAATCTTACAATTTGATTTTAAACTATACATTGGCCAAAGGAAAAGGATGAAAGGGAGAAAATAAAGAAGAAAATTACTCTCAAGGGTGTTTATAAGAAATAATATAAAACGACGAAGAAATAGATAAAATATATATATTAATATATATTATAATTATATATATAATTATAATATATATATATTATATATATATATATAGTAATATATATATATATATAGGACCTTAAGTAAACCACATCCCTCAAAATAATTTAGTATTGGAAAGGTTGTAATAACTTTTATAGCAAAATTTTAAAAATTAAAAAATAAATTGCTATAAAAAGAACTTACTTTTTTTTGTTTTGTGAGCTTCAAATTGATTATGTTCCAATTTCATTTATTTAATTTTTTAGTTTATAGTATATATTATATATATATATATATATATATATATATATATATATACTAATATATATATATAATAATATATATATATATATTAAATATAATATATATATATTATATATATTATATATATATATATATATATATATATGATGGTCAGATTTTTTTAATGCTCACAGTATGTAGCTAGAGGAACGGCAAGTCCTACAGTAAAACAAATTATATATTGAATCAGCCGAAAATTCTTAAGGATGGATTAACTTTTTTTTTTTTTGTTTTTTTTTAATCATTTTTTTTCTATTTTAACTCACGGAATACTTTTCACCATCTTTTCCGGGGTTTCAAACGTCCCCCTCTCTGTCCCCCGTCGGCGAGCCCCCTAAATTTGGTGAAATAATTTTGTTTTGTTTTTGGAAAATTTTAAGTTTTTTCCTACGGGGCTCGAGCCGCACGGGGGACAGAGGGGAATGTTCATACCCGAGGGGATGGCGGAGGAAACCCCGCGACACCGAAAAGACCAAAAGCGGGGGTTTCCGGAGACCATCCCCGGAGGGGGGATTAGTCCCCCCGTCGTCCATCGGGGAGGCCGAGAGACCCCGACTCCTGCCATCTTTTGCGGTTTAACCCTTAGGTATTCCTTTAGTTAAAAGAAAAAAATTACTTCAAAAAAAAAAAAAAAAAAAAAAAAAGTTAAATTCCATCCTTAGAATTTTCGGCTAATTCCAAATATATAATTTGTTTTTCTGTAGGACCTGCCGTTCTCTAGCTACATACTGTGAGCATT
>JABUQX010054004.1:12500-15000 GCA_015478945.1 Trachelipus rathkii | reverse complement strand
CCTTACCGCCCCCTCTTTACCTCTTAAGTGAGAGCTCGTCACAGACAGAAATCACCCTAGAGCATCATGGGACCGCGACGGACCCTCACTATGGTAAATCGTCAATGTAAGGGTTCATCCCCTGGCCCAGGTGGGCCACAACCATGCCCCCATACAAAACCCCGCCATTCTCTCCTATCATGCACCTTTATTCTCGCCTCTGCCAAACTCACATTTCTCTCCTTCAGACATTCGTTCACCGACTCAATCCACTTTCTCTTCGGTCTCCCAGCCGGTCGGTTCCCAACACACTCTCCACTATACATCCGCTTAACCAACCGACTTTCATTCATCCTTTCCACATGACCAAACCAATTCTAAACATACTTTCATTATTCTCTCATTTACCCCGTTCTTCACACCACACCAACTCTCTAATTACGTTCATTCCTCACTTTTAGTAATTCTTTTCACACCTAGATGCCCCTAGATTGTCCATCTGAACACATTGAACTTTAGATCTATACTTCTTATTCCAGACCATAGTCTCACTACCATACAATAACACAGGTAACAACATACCCTCATGTAAGTCTCTAGCGCACTCAAGACTTAGTCCCTTTACATTCACCAACGATTTAATTGCACCAGCCACCTTCCTGCCATTCACCTTTCCTACTACACTTGCATCATCCGTTCCCTTCTCATCAACACATATCCTAAATATTTTAAACTCAGACACTTGTTCCACTGCTCATCATTTAACATAACTTCACACTGAGGACTGTCCTCACTTCACAGACCATAACCTGACTCTTATCACGTTTACTTCAGACCCCTCCTGTTTACATTACCCTGCCAAAATCTCTCCACCAATCCTCTCAAACTCTCTTCAGATTCGCCACACAGAACCAAATCATCCGCATACAATAGGTAGGGCACCCTCCACTCCTCTCCATTCTCCATCATTCTAACACCATTTCCTGCCAATCCCCACCGCGAATTCTTTCATAACCCCAGCCATATATTACACATGAATAACCAAGGAGACAAAACACAACCCTGTCTCACTCATTAAATTATAATAAATACTTTTATATATATATATATATATTATATATATTATATATATATATTTATATATATATATAATATATATATATTATATATACTGTATATAGTATATATATATATAATATATATATATATATTATATTATATATATATATATATATAATATATATAATATAATATACCGATATATTAATATTTTATATATATATATATATATATATATATATATATATATATATATATATATATATATATATATATATATATATATATATATATATATATATGCGTGCCATGCGTTTCATAATTGTTTTATTTTTTGGTCATTTGAAAATAGTTAACTCTAACCTTTCATGAACTAATATAGCGAGGCAAGATCAATTTCCTACGCCAAAACGCTTAAATTTTCTGCGGTGCAGTGCCTTTGCCAGAATGCAGCACATGCTTTTAAACGCTTTGAAACTGAACTCCTACTCATGCCACAGGTGTGGTTTGCATGCACGTGTTTTGCAGGAGATCTGCATTTTCATTCTCATGTAGCATTCAAGTTTAATATTTATGTTAATATAATAATATATATTATTATATATATATATATATAATATATATATATATATATTATATATATATATATATATATATATATATATATATATATATATATATATATATATATAATAATATATATAATATATTATATATATATATATATATATAAATAAATAATATAGTATTATATAATATATATATATATATATATGTATATATATATATATATATATATAATAATAATATATATATATATATATATATATATTATACTTATATAGTATATATATATAGATATATATAGTATAATAATATATATATATAGGTTAATCACCCTTGGCGTGAAATACTTTTCAGTTAAGTTACATGAGTAACTAATGTTTCTGGGAGAAATAGTATAGCAACTGTTGAAAACAAAATTTTATTGGCACGAATCGATATCTTTTAGGTATTTTTTTTCTATTTCTAATGGGTTCACGATGACCTCAACGTTCGATATACACATATTAACAATAAACACACACTTTAATTTCAATATTAAGTTAAAAACAGGGAGACTAAAATTGAGATTCTTGGGGTGGGGAAGCCATAGCTTTCGTCCAACATTGGACTAATAATCATGCAGTTTTAATATTTTGATTGCTCATTTTCAAGCTTTAATTTAAATCCCCTTGATGCTATTTTAGTGTTTTATTATTTGTCTGTGCGTTAATATTTACCAGTTATAATGGAAGCATACCTGCTTGAATTTTAAGATTAGTTTTAGTGTATACCTTCTTAACTTAACTTTTTAGTTCTTAGAAATTTATACGGTTTTAGCCTTTATTTTCCAATTTTATTTATATAAGCTATCACAAATTTTATATTTAGTCTTAATGTAGGTTACTGTATTTGTGTA
>JABUQX010054004.1:0-2500 GCA_015478945.1 Trachelipus rathkii | reverse complement strand
TTTCTGTCAATAGTGGTGTTTTCCTCAGGGTTCGTCTTATCTTCCTACTTTATTCTTACTTTTCATTAATGATCTTCTCACCTGCACATCTACCTCTATCCACTCATATGCGATGACTCGACCCTTCAATCTTTAACTCATTTCAATTCTGCTCCTTCTTTTTACTGTCTTAGATTGCCTCTCGTACGTAACCTTTCCGCCGATTCTATTTCTCCGCTGATCGGATAGAATTCCGATTGGGTCGTCTCAATCCTAAATGAAATTCAATTCTTTAAAAACAACTTCTACAAATATTTCCCTCTCTAAAACACCTTCTAACTTTCCTATATCTTTCGCGTTCTCTCGTCTCTCCTGTTTGACAATATTAACATCTTTGGCCTTAAAATAAACAAAAAATGTCTTGGAAACCTCACATCTTCAACGGTTGCTAAAGGCGCCTCAAAAGAAAACCTGGGAGTTATGTTTAGACTGCGAGACTTTTTCCCTCTTCTCAGTTACTCCATGCTATGACAAAGGTCTCTATCCCACCCTTGTATGAGTACTGTTCTCCATATCTGGGGGGGCTCTGGTTTCACCCGGCTTTTGATAGGGTCGAGTCAAAGAGCAAAAGGCCTTATAAACTGTTCCGTACTTTCCAATTCACTTGATCCTCTGTCTTTGCGGCGCGATGTTGGTACTTAATCTCTTTTCTATAGGTACCTGCAGCGGCAGGTGTTCGAAGGAATTTACCACTCACGTACCACCACTTTACGACGCCTCGTACACAAGGGTGCTATGTCTGTGCAAACGAGTTTTGTGCAGATTATTGTAAACATCCAGGCTAGTTCGCTGCGGTGCTTCTTCTTTCCTGCACCTCTGTTTTGTGGGATTCTCTTCCATCTGTGTTTCCTGCTTGCTGCATTTAATCTCCCTCACTTTAAAGCCTGCGTATGTGCTCATATGCGTATTTTGCGCTAGCGGATGAAATTTTGCGTGCCAACACCAGATGCCGGATAGGGCCTCTGCCAGTGAGAGGTGCTGACAGCTGTCAACAAATATCCCACCGGATCCATCAGGTTATATAATATATATATATATATATATTATATATATATAATTATATATATATATAATACTAATATATATATATATATATACTGTAATATTATATATATATATCATTTTTAAGCTTCACACTTCAAAGAGTAAACATCCGCATCCGCATCCGCAATCCGCATCCTCATCTACTTTAAGATCCGCATCCGCAAACAGTCAAATTTTGACATCGGTCCACACTAATATATATATATATATATATATATATTATATATATATAATATATATATATATATATATATAATATATATATATATATATATTTATATATATATATATATATATATATATTATATATATATATTATATATATATAATATATTATATATATATATATATATAGGGTGGAAATTAATTTTTAAAATTTAAAATTTCTCTTTGGTCTCACCCCATCAAAACTAGTTTTCCTATTGAAAAGGAAAAACACGGTATTCTCAAATATTAATTTATTCGGTTAGGTATTAAGTAGTCCCCGCTGCATGGGTTCAAAATCAAAAAAATCATCCAGAATGGAAAATCTTATTTATTTGCAACAAATTAAATGTGGACTTGACATTATCATGGAATTTCATATTATTTGTTTATCTTTTGATTATATTTAATTAATTAAAATGTGTATTTCAAAAACTATTTAATTTGGTTTAGTTTAAAATAGAAAAATCATTCAGAATGGAAAATTTTATTTATTTGCAACAAAATAAATTTGGACTTGACATTATTATGGATTTTCATATTATTTGTTTATCTTTTAATTATATATAATTAATTAAAGAGATCTGTAGCTATAGTTCCTTTATTAATATTTGGGAAACGTATACGGTACACACTGGCAACTGTAAGAATGTAGTTTCTTTGTTCCTCATTTTTGGTTAATTTATTATTATATTCTTGTATTAATTTAATTCCTCTTTCGGCAGTATCGTTTACGACTTTTAATTGATTTGCAAATTGAAAACATTGTTTGTATTGTTCATTTGTTTCCCATGTTTGTGGGTCATTTTTAAGAAAACCCGAAGGTAGATTGAATCGTTCAAAAAATCTAATTGTTTGTCGTGAAATAAAGTCACGCATTTCCATGTTTGCAATAGCGCAAATTCCTTTATTGCTTAGTTTCCAATTTGCTTCTGCCAAAATCCTTTCGTTATTTAAAGTGTGCACCATGTTCTTTTTTCATTAACTGATATTTCATTTGTCGAGGAAAGCTAAAGCAGACCTGTCTTTGTCACTCCTTGACTATTCTGAACTTCTTGAAAATTGGGAGCGTTTGTGAGTTCCCGCTGTAGCACAATCAAGGCCGCTTGCAAAATTTTGAAAACGATCAGAAATATAGTTTTGTTTACGACGCCTATGTTTTAAGCTGGCGTTCGGAACTTCGGAGCTTCTTTTGTATGAAGAAAGGCAATGC
>JABUQX010054003.1:70000-79304 GCA_015478945.1 Trachelipus rathkii | reverse complement strand
CAAGCTTCGTTCAATATCGTTTGGGTGTTTAACCGTTTTCGCATTTATCATTGAAACGCTTTTTCGCGTTTTCGTGCGCCGCTTCATATATATATATATATATATATATATATATATATGCTTTCTTGCTATATATATATATATATATATATATATATATACTGCTGCTATATATATATATATATATATATGACTTATATATATATTCTAGGGCGGGAAAGGCAAAATGCTTACATGAAATACTGTATAGAAGAGTTGGTGAATTGCAACTACACATTCAATTAATCAAGTGTCAACACCAACTAAAACATAACGTTTGAAAGTGTGCAAATCATTTTAAATGAATGAGTCACAGAAGATTTTACTCTTCATCAGCGGGATTAGAACACTGGAACTCCGCGTTGCTGAGTTAACAGTAACCGGGCGCTTTATCCACTAAGCCATCCACGTCCCCAAAAAAGAACGCTTCAAGCGTAGTTTTTAAAGCACCCGTTTTTCTCATCCCATAATTGCTGAGTGCTCAAAGGGGTGAATAAAGTGGGAATAAAGAAGGGTGTTCCAAACTTTACAAGTGAGAATATGAGAATATGGGAATGAGCATATCAATTATCTAAAGACTGAGAGTTTAACAGAAAAATTATTAGACTGTGTAAATTGGCGAGACTCATGAGCTCTCCTCAAATGAGTGGGGTATTCGATTAGAGAGTTCTAATAGGTTTTAATGTCATGAAAGAGATTGGAGAGGGCGAGTGAGAGCAGGAAATTTGATATTGAGAAAAGTCTTAAGTTCCGTCGTCCCAAGAATTATTGTTTGAGTCGAACTACTCCAGGTATATGATGCGTACTCCAAACAAGAATCAACATCGCCCCCTACAGAGAAATCGACTAGGGAAATGTGAGGAAATTAAAGGAAAAAAAACGCCTCAGAAAACCTAATCTCTTATAAACTTTTTTTCATGTGAAAAACGATGTAATCTTTCTAAGAAATATTATTATTATTATTATTATTATTATTATTATTATTATTATTATTATTATTATTATTATTATTATTATTATTATTATTATTATTATTATTATTATTCGTTTTAAGAAAATTAAATTGAAATTAGAAGAAAGCATTTCGTGAATTGGAAGATAAAAGTAAAACTTATATTAAAACAAAAGGTGATATTAACTGAATTTCTTGACATAGTGTATTGTAATCTATGGTCTTTGTGTGTGTATTATTATTATTATTATTATTATTATTATTATTATTATTATTATTATTATTATTATTAGAGAAAGAGAAATATATTAATGAAAATGCTTAAATTTCATTTCACGGAGAAGGTTGATTAAATATGAAAAATATTTCGAAAATTAGATTGTTAAAATTTTTTTTTTTTTTTTTTCATCAAACTGAAATTAGAGAAAGATCAGAGTTCATTTACCCCAAGCTTTCCCCAGAGAACGAACTATTGTCTATTTGAGGTTGCGTGGGACGTCTCAAGTGAATATATATATATATATATATATATATATATATATATATATGTAGAAAAAAATATATATATATATATATATACTATACTATATATATATATATATATATATATATATATAACATACTCTTATATATATATATAATATGTGTAGGTCTCATACTTATATACTAACCTATGTACTATGCTATACTATAATATATATATATATATATATATATATAATGAGAATAAATTTGTGGAAGAAAATTTGCATGTTTAAAAATTGCTCTGATGTTAAGGTATTTAATTAAGATAATTGAAATTTGGTTTCCATTTACAAAAGTTCAAGAAGCTATCGGGGGTGGAGGTGGGGGTGGGAAGCTTAGGGGTGATGGGTGGAAGTTTATGGGTGGTGGATGGGGGATAGAAAGAAGGGTCCCAGGTGAAAAAGAAAAAAACATCTTAAGAACATTATTTTCTTTTCTTTTGCTAAAGATTTACATGCAAGAAGAACAAAACCTATACATTATGTATAATGCTCAGTTGAAATACATGAAATAAAATGAAATAAGATTTGTTGACCCATGTGTGCGTTTGTGTGCAGTTATCATATTGCCATGGCTACCAAGTATTCACATACTTAATTTGTTAATTTATTCATTACTAAGAATGCCATGAACTGGAATAATAATATATATATATATATATATATATATATATATATCATACACTATATATAACTTAACATATATATATATATATACATATCTTATACTTATATATATATATATATCTCACCTGCTGTATATATATATATATATACTATTTGCTATTTCAACTCTGCTAACATGCTGCCAAACAAACAGATAAACGTATATGTACTTGTATATGTAAGTGTACGTGTGTGTTTATACTCATACCGCCAACCTTGTATATATATTATATATATACTAACTTATATATATATATTATATATATATATATATATCTTTCTATTTGCTATGCTATATATATATATGTATATATATATATAACCTTATATATACTTAATAACATTATAATAATGACATATGCTGCTCTTTGTATATAACGCTTAATAACAACTATATAAAGAGTTAAGCGTTTAAACTTAAATTCTTGTTCTAAGGGTGTCTCCTTCCAATAGCTTTCATGTACCAACTTTGTTATCTTCCTTCTCTTTATACGAGTTTTAACGTCACTCCTCTTTGAGAACCTTTTAAAAGTCTTTCAGAAGTATGTGTCCAATGTATTCATATATCTATTTAAAATTACATAATTTCCTTCACTCTCAAGTTCATCATTTTTTAACCTTCTTCTTCTTCTTCTTCTTCTTCTTCTTCTTCTTCTTCTTCTTCTTCTTCTTCTTCTTCTTCTTCTTCTTCTTCTTCTTCTTCTTCTTCTTCTTCTTCTTCTTCCTTTTTTTCTTCTTCTTCTTCTTCTTCTTCTTCTTCTTCTTCTTCTTCTTCTTCTTCTTCTTCTTCTTCTTCTTCTTCTTCTTCTTCTTCTTAAGATGAATTCTTATTAAGATGAATTCTTAAAGATTTCACTA
Source organism: Trachelipus rathkii (assembly GCA_015478945.1). NCBI lineage: Eukaryota > Metazoa > Arthropoda > Malacostraca > Isopoda > Trachelipodidae > Trachelipus > Trachelipus rathkii. The sequence goes on along the minus strand of JABUQX010054003.1, from coordinate 76,265 downwards.
ATAAATTTTGTCAAACCACATCTTATTTTTCTCTCAAAATAAAACATTTTTTTAACATCTTTTCTCTAAGTTTATCTTCTATATGTGATTAATTTTTTTTAAATTTTTTCCGATCATGTTGTTCCTTTAACCCTTGAATTTCATCCCATGAATATGTCCCTTTAACCCTTGAATTTCTTCCTATAAGGTTGTTCTTTTAACCCTTGAATTTTATCCAATCAAAGTGTTCCCTTAACTCTTGACTTTCTTCCTATCAAGATATTCCTTTAACCCTTGAATTTCTTCCTATTACGGTATTCCTTAATCCTTGAATTTTTTCCTATCAAAGTGTTCCTTTAATCCTTGAATTTCTTCCTATCGAAATGTTCCTTTAAACTTTCCAGTATTTCCTGTCAAGGTATTTCTTTAACCTTTGAATTTCTTCCAATCAAGGTGCTGCTTTAACCCTTAAATTTCTTAATATGAAGATGTTCCTTTAACCCTGACTATACACAGCTCTTACTTGCTACTTTTAATAAGACTATTAAATACTGCTTTAAATTTGTTCTTTATCTCACTTATATTTAGTTGTAAGTATTTAAAGTGTTGCATGTGTGAGAGAAAGGTATTAAAACACTCAAAACTTCAACAAACTTTTTATGTCCACCATGCTTCAATACTTTCTTATCATTGAAACTGTAGGAGGGGATTTGTGTTCCTTCGTGTAATGCTCCCATATATTACTGGGATTATACTTGTGTTGCAAAACTCGGGTTCTTAAAGGGTTAGTTGCGTATCCCACATAAGAGAAATTACATCCTACTTCTTTAAAATTAAACTGATACACACATAACTTCTGTTATCTTCCGAGCAATGATAACGGATACTAAAATATGAGGACACTCGTCTCGGCTGTAGTAGCCTCTTGCAAGGACTATTTTTTTCCCAAGCCCCCCGACTTAATGTCCTTTGACAATTATGTTTAATACACGCAACCTAAATCGCAAAGGTAATCGGCAGTTTTGATACATGAGTATCAAATTCCACTGAAGGCCATTCAAATGTTAAATGAATCTATTCCTGAAGGATTGAAAAATTTAAAAGTACGTTAAAATTGACGCTGATCTAACTATTTTTAAAATAATTAAATACTAATAATAATAATAATAGATAGATAATAATAATAATAATAATAAATAATAATAATAATAATCAATAATATAATATAATAATAATTAAATAATAATAATAAATTAGAGAATAATAATAATAATAATGAAATAATAGATAATCAATAATTCCACGAAAAGTCCCTCCCACTCCATTCGTTCTATCTGCTCTCAAAGACCCTACTAATCCAATAATTTAAAAATTCTAAAAACGCATTGGTAAACCAACAGCGCATTCTAACAACAAAGAGTAAATCTATACCCAATCTATAACAGCGATCTAAAACAACCGCACGATGACTCTCATATGGGTCGATGCAATTCATTTTCTATTTTTTTCGCTTCCATTATCTATTTTGGTTATCTTTTCTAAACAATCACCTACATGAAAAGCTTTACGGTATTATCAACGAGTCCACAGCATTAACGTAACATTATCCATAAAGATGATATATTATTTCAGAACACAGGGGCGAATATAAGAATTTGCACTAGTTCGCTTCAAATTGAAAGGAAGGAAATAAAAAAAAAAAATTGAAAAACTTATGACGGCTAATGGCTTCCAGTTGAGGGCAATCAATGAAGATATGGTGAACAAATTATAAAGCATGGCGACTGCAAAATTTGAAAATGGGAAGGGGATCCCGTGACATACAGTGCCTGTGAGTGATGCTTGTGTGGCCATGCGGAGGCATGCAAGTATCACCTCGTGCAAGTGCTTCCTTCGGTGAGAGGAAGACAACTCATCAATGTTTGACTTTACACTTCAAAGCTTAGCCCCTCACTGACCAGTTGCCCAGCATTCCTGCCAGTAAGACCGGAAGCCTTGTCGAAGAGCAGGATAATAATTATAATCAGTTGATGGGATGCGACCTTGTTAAATGACATCCGGAAGGTACCTAGAACAGCTCCGGAAAGAGAAGGCTGCCATTCTGGCCTCTCTGTCCGTGATTTCATTGCCAGTTACATCTACATGAGAGGGGATTCAACATAGTGTAATTTGTTTCTTGAGAGGGTGGAGCAGCCTAACAAATTGTTGCACAGCGGATACCATTATGTTTTTAGAATAGGGGGCTTTAAGCGCTTGGAGGGATCTGAGCGAATCTGAATAAATGACAAGAGTGGTCTTGGTTAAGGAATAAAATTCGAAAGAGGGCAATTATTATAGTCATTATTAATTCTGCCGTAAAATTTGAAGCATGAAGAGAGGGTATGGGAGAGGTTGCGGTCCGGGAAGACAGCAGACGCACCCACACTGTCCCCTGATTTAGAGCCGTCAGTAAATATTGAAGTAAATGCACCGTGAACTGCTGAATGAGATTGGAATGATACATTTAAGAAAGTAGCGGAGTGGCTAGATTTGGAGAGAAAGGTCAGAACCAGACAGATGGTAGGAACAGGGAAAATCAAGAAGTATACTCTTCATCATAAGAAAACGGCAGCACGTTTTGCAAAGGGATGTTGAGGAAGTTAAGGATGTTATAAACTGTTTGCAAATGGCCGGTGATGGGATTCTGAGGTATCTCCCGTAGAATCGGTGTCAGAGCAGACGGTGTTGGGGATTGAAATCACAGATAACTTGTGCACATGATGTATTCCCTTCGATGAGAGAGTGGCATCGCATCGGATTCAACTTCAAGGCTCACCCGGGGGGACGATAGGAAAGCCCTAGTGGAGATATGGATCGCTTCATTTTGGATGGAATCTAAATGCAGCCATTGTTCAGTGTCGATCGGATTAGGGCGATGTAGAGACGTAAAAGGGACTTGCGATCAGCACCCCAATATTTTGAGGTGAGATGATGTAATAGGTCAAGCACGCGATGACTAGTCGTTTTCAGGAGTTTAATGTGTGTTAAGTGGTCATCTAGAATGAGTCCTAGAAATTTGACTTGTGAAGTTACAGGAATGGGTGAACCATATAAGGTTAGGTTCGCGGGAGGAAGGTGGTAGGTTCTTCGATTTTCTTTTTTTCTAAAAAGTACTGCTGAGGTCTTTGTGGGTGAGAAATAGAAAGTCATGGGAATTACCCCATTGTGAAATATTCTCAATAGCTAGTTGAAGTTGCCGTTCAAGAAATGGCAGCCTGGCACCGGCAATATATAGCGCAAGGTCATCAACATAGAGAGAAAAATTGACCGTCTCTGGAATAGAAGTAATGATGTCCCTTAATCCAAGAGCATATAGTAATACACTCAGAACACTGCCCTACAGAACACCTTCACATAGAGTAAAGTGGCGTGATAGAACAGAAGAACATCGAACCTGGATGGATCTATTTGACAGAAGGCAATTTAATAAAAAGAGGGAGCTGTCCTCGGAAACCGAGCGAGTGGAGTTTGAGAACCCCAGTTCTCCACCTTGTGTCATAAGCTTTTCCAAAGTCAAAAAAGACACCAAGAACTATCCCAACAGTTGAGAAGGCTTCCGGATTTCATGGTTAAGTTTTAACAAGGGATCCGCGGTCGAACGATTTTTGCGGAAACCAAATTATAAGTTAGAAAAAGCCTGGGGACTCTCCAAAAGAGGGAGAAGGCTGCCTGAAACCATTTTCTATATTAACTTACAAGTAGGACAGGTTAGTGAAATTGGTTTTTGGTTGTCCGCCAGCTTCGGATCTTTCCCAAGTTTGGGAATATGGATTACAAAAGCTGTAGATGGAAAAGAGGATTCGATTCAGATTCTGTTATACAGATTCAGCTAAAACGTTGATGCAGAAGGGGGAATATGACGGAGCATTATGTACGAAATAATGTCTGGGTCAAGGGCACCGTCTTTGCTACTCGCCAGTGCAGTTTGATACTCTGCAAGTGTATAAAGACGGTTATAGGTATGATCTTCCCTTTCGCTGTTGAAAAGTCTGGCGGTGCAGTGTCAATTCTTAAATTTTTGAAAGGCTTCAGGAAAGAGAAAAGAGCTCGAGTGGCTACCAACCTATAACCTAATGTATCTGCAACAGCTGCTGGAGCAGAGATCGTATAGATTATATCAGGCCCGTAACGGAGAACTGGGGGTGAAGAATTGTTGGAGCGGCAAGATATTTTCTGCGCAACTTCCAACACTAAAGAAAGGGGGGTTGTGGAATTAACAGTCGAAGTATAAGTTCGAAAGTATTGTTTACATGTTTGGCGATTTGTTCGACGAGATCTCGCCGCAGCTGCTTTAAAGATAATCATGCTTGACGTGATGCGGGTCTTTTTGTATTGTCTGTAGAGTTTTTTCTTGTTCCGGTTAGCTTGTGCAAGCTCTTGCTACCACCAAGGGTTTGCCGAACGTCTATCTGCAGAAGATCGCGGGATGCAAGCTTCCGTTGCTGTGATCATAAGTTGCTGGAAGAAGTTAAAGGCATAATCAGCTGTCGGAAACCGCTTATTGAAGGGGGAGAGTGAGATAGTTGCAGCATGATGAAAAGGAGCCCGCTCTGCTCGGTCATAACACCAGCTGGAATTGAGTTTTAACATTGGGCTCGATGCAAGTTTATTTAAGGCTAGTGGGTAATGGTCACTGCCGTGTAAATAATCAAAGCGGGACCAGGTGAAGTGATCCATAAGAGAATGGGAGCAAAAGGAAATATCAATACAGGAAGAAGTGTGTGTATGTAAGCGTTCATATGTAGGGAGTCCTATGTTAAAGCATCCCAGGGAGAAGGGGGTTAGAAGATCAAAACAAGTATCTTAAACTTTGACGATGTGACAGAGTCACATCATAAGGAGTGACGAAGATTGAAGTCTCCAAGTATAACAACCGGAGTGGGGAGCTGCTTAAAAAGGTCGGCTATATCAGTCTTAGTAAACTCACCACTGGGAGCCAAGTAGGTCAAACAGACAGTGAGATCGATGGACAAATGGATAAGTGCTGTCACTGCATGAAATCTAGTTCGAAGAGGGACTGGAGAATAGGGGATAGACTAGTAAATTCCTGCGCCTCCTCTAACATTGTCACCTCTTTCTATAGAAGATAGCGGCGATTTGTATTCCGACGGTTGGAAGAAGTCGGAAGTCGCGATAACATAGTCGAAGTTCTTCCATAATATGCACTTTAGTGTTCATATGTTAATTAGTTTAAAAAAATCTTCAAAATTAGAGTATTAACCATGACAATTCCATTGAAGGAAGGTGGCCATGCTATGCTGTTATGAAATATATATTATTATTATTATATATACTATATATGTATATGTATATATATATAAATATATAATAAAATATATATAGAATATGATATTGTGTATAAAAATATATATATATATATATATATATATAGTATATATATATATATATATATATATAATAATATATATATATATATATATATATATATAATATATATATATAATAATATATATATAATAATTATGTACCTAATGTTATACCTTTCCATTATCTCTCTCTCTTCTCTCTCTTCTCTCTCTCTCTATATATATATATATAATTATATATATTATATATATATATATATATATATATATTCATATATATCATAACTACTATATATAAATATACTATAATATATATATATAATATATAATTATAGTACTATAAATATATATAAATCTGTTCCTTATTAATATTTGCTATTAACAGTGATTCGGCCAATTTATCTAAGATTTCTTAATTTAGTGTCAACCAGTCAACCACGGCATAAAGCATGCATTTCTAGTTTATTCACAAGTACGATGGTTGATCAACCCTAACAACCAGACTGAGATCCAAGTGAGGTAGGAAAAATTTTGTTCATATCAGAAAACAGTACATTTGGGTAACATCCTGGGATTATTAAGTCCTGAACAGATACTGGATAGTAATGTACACCCTACAATATAATTGCAAGTTCTTGGAAAAAATTACTTTTCCTACCAATTAAGCATTGTCAATAAGAACATATTTTTGGGGAAAAATTCTTACTTGCTGATGACTTGCTGATGACTTCCTTATTACTTGCTTAAGTCATCATATGACTTGATCGTAAATGCGTTATTCTTTGTTATAGACTAGCGACAAAATAAAAACCTTTCGGACATTTAGGCCGATTTGCATTTTTATTATACAAACTTCGTAAATTCAACTCCAACTAAGATACATTAATTCACAAGTAACAAAAAAAGATTTTTTTTTTGTT
>JABUQX010054003.1:62500-65000 GCA_015478945.1 Trachelipus rathkii | reverse complement strand
GAAGAGTGTGCTCATACACAACGGGAACGAGTTCGCCTCAATTCCTCTTGCGCACTCCACAACTCTCAAAGAGAAATATGAAGCAGTCAAGTACGTGCTCGACAAAATCCAATATCAGCAGCACCAATGGATCATCTGCGTCGACCTTAAGATGGTGAACTTTCTACTTGGTCAGCAGTCCGGGTACACAAAGTACCCATGCTTTATATGTAAGTGGGACAGTCGAGACAGAGCCCAGCACTATGTGAAGAAAGAGTGGCCGGCGCGAGAGCAGTTAGTACCTGGGGCCAGCAACATCATAAACGAACCTCTTGTTGACCGGGAAAAGATTTTGTTCCCACCGCTTCACATCACGCTTGGGTTAATGAAACAGTTCACGCGCGCTCTGGACAAGGATGGGAGGTGCTTCAACTACCTGTGCCGAGCCTTCCCTGGAGTCACCATTGAGAAGCTGAAGGCCTGCATTTTCGATGGCCCACAGATACGGCAGCTCATCAAGGACACAGAGTTCGAAAACTCCATGAACACGCTAGAGTGCGCCGCCTGGAGGTCGTTTGTGCAGGTGGTGAACAACTTCCTGGGAAACAAGAAGGCAGCAAACTACGGCACACTCATCAACAGCATGATAAAGAACTTCCAAAACCTCGGGTGTTTGATGAGTATAAAGATGCATTTCCTGTTCTCACACATGGAGAGGTTTCCTGAAAACCTTGGTGCGGTCAGCGACGAGCAGGGAGAAAGGTTCCATCAGGACATGCGTCAAATGGAGGAGAGGTACTAGGGGAGGTGGGACTCAGTCATGCTCGCGGACTATTGCTGGTCGCTGAAGAGAGACAACCCAGCAGCTGCTCACACACGGAAATCGAGGAAACGGGGATTTACGCCGTGAACTCTGAACTTTTGTGTCACGTAACGCTCATGTACATGTATTAAGCTTTTCAAATGTAATCGAGTATATAATAAATGAATGAATTTGGATACATTGACTTTTATTTACCCAGGAAAACGGAAAAACCGAATGTTTATGATCCTCAGGAATTGGGTTTTTGGACGAAAAATAGTTTTTTTTAAAAGTTCGTAGCGAACAAAACCAGACCTGATTGAAAAAAAACAAAGGGCATTTTCTGACTCAGCGCATCTCAAATAGTCTAACTCCGCTGGAAAACCCTGGACGACTTTTCCAAAAAAAACTTTTGTTGTTTACCCATTTATCATTTGAATCAAACACATGCCCAACGTGAGTGGATGAAACACTCGGATTGTTACAAAAGGCTGACAATTTTGTTTACTCAAGAAATTTGTCCTGAATATACTATTATATATATATATATATAACTACTCATATATAATATATATATACTATATAAATATATACTATATATATATATATTATATATATATAATCATATTAATATATATATATATACATATAATAAATAATATATATATTCTTTTACTCATAGATATATATATATATATATATATATATATATATATATATCATCATCATCATCATCATCATCACCAACCTTCTCTCCCCAAAGTGCGACACATGCACTGGAAACCGAAAAGTAGTAGAACAATATGAAGCAAGTCGAAAAGAAAGAACAGCTCAATTTTTATACCCTTTAGTCAGTCAGAAAAATTCACCCTAGAGCTTCTCTGGACCGCGTCGGACAGTCTCTATGGTATCTCGTCAATATAAGGTTCATCCCTTGGCTCAGGTGGGCCACAACCATACTCCCTCACAAAACCCCGCCATTCACTCCTATTATGTATTTTTTTCTCACCTATACCAAACTCACATTCCTCTCCACCAGGCATTCCTTTACTGATTCAATCCACTTTTTCTACGGTCAACCAGCCGGTCGATTCCCAGCAATCTCACCACTATACATCCGCTTAACCAATCGAATATCATCCATTTTTTCCACATAACCAAATCATCTCAACGTACTATCATTTATTCTCTTATTTACTCCTTTTTTCACACCACACAACTCACTAATGCGTTAATTCCTCATTTTATCAATTCTTCTCACACCTAACAAGCCCCTAAGATTTTCCATCTGAACACATTGTACTTTAGATTTGTACCTCTTATTCCAGACCATAGTTTCACTGCTATACATTAATTACAGGTGAAACAACATACCCTCATGTTATAAGACCCATAGTGCATCTCCAAGGATTTAGTCCTTTTTCATCCACCAAGGATTTAACTTGCTCCAGCCACCTTCCTAACCATTCACAACTTTCCACTTTCAATGTCAACATCAATTCCGTTCCCTTTCATCTAACACATATATCCTAAATATTTAAACTCAGTACTACTTGTTCCAGTTTCACCATGCCACGATAACTTCACACCGAGGACTGTCCTCACTCAAACCATAACCTTACTCTTATCTACGTTTACTTTCAAACCTCTCCTTTTACACACCCTGTCAAATCCCTCTACAAATCTACCTCTATCTCTAACAACCATCTAAATATATAT
>JABUQX010054003.1:55000-57500 GCA_015478945.1 Trachelipus rathkii | reverse complement strand
TATAAAGAACATATAAGGAAGATAAAGAAATACTGTCTTCTCTGTGGTTTGATTATTCAAAATTTATATTAAATATATATATATAATATATGATATATATATATATATATATATATATATATATATAGTATATTATATATAATATATAATATAGTATATAATATATATATTATTATATATATATATATATATATATATACAAAATACTAATATATAATATATATATATATATATATATATATGTATATATATATATATATAATATTTACTATTAATAGACTTCTTCTTAACTATATATATATATAGTATAATATATATAGTATATATAATATTATTATATATATATAATAATAATAATAATAATAATAATAATAATAATAATAATAATAATAATAATAATAATAATAATAATTTAAATCACTTCTCAAGATAAAGTATATTTGGTTTATCAATTTTCAGATAATAATTATAATTAATATAAATTTTTAAAAAAATATTCACTTATTTATTATTTTTCATGTCATTTTTAATGAAACTTAAAATTAAGACCGCTCCGCCGGAGTCGTAGACGGAATTTTTAGAGGAGTGGAGGACGAGCCGGAGCCGGAGCCGGAGCCGGATCAAAGTAAAACTTTAGCTCTTAGATAAAGGGATTCCGAGCCCGTGCCGGTGTCGGAGTGGGGAAAAAAATAACCGGATCCACATATCTGTTAAAATCCATTTTGCCTCATGTAAATGCTTTCATTAAACATTACAAAGGCTATCAAAAATCGATATTTACCATTATTATCGAATATCGATTATAATTTCGATATTAACGTTCTAATATCAATTTTCAATATTAACATATCGTGGTTTTTAACTTTAAAATATAAAAAAATAAAAATTTTAACTTCTATTATTATATTTCAAAGAGAAGTGAGTTATTATTTGTAGTAGGAAGAATAAGCAGTGTTAGTGGTAGAACAGTAACAGCAGTAGTAGTAGTGATTAATATTATTATTATTATTATTATTATTATTATTATTATTATTATTATTATTATTATTATTATTATTATTATTATTATTATTATTATTATTATTATTATTATTATTATTATTAGTATATTATTATAATATTTTATTATTATGTATTATTATTATATTATGATTATTATTATTATGTATATTATTATTATATTATTATTATATTATTAATTATTATTATTGTAAAAAGTGTTAACATCAGTAATTGTAGTAGTAGTAGTATATAGTAGTAGTAGTAGTAGTAGTAGTAGTAGTAGTAGTAGTATTTAAAAAAATAATTCATATGATATGGTGATATGGTATGGAATTAGTGAAAAATTACATTGGTAATTGGTGTGTAAATTACGCTGATATGGTGTGAGATTAATCTTCCTGAAGGGTTAGTCATGGATCTTTAAGACAAATTGAAAAGGCTTTTAAAGATTGAAATAACATCATCTACATTCACCCCAAAAGGTCGGATAAAAAGGGCATTCAGTAAAATAATCATTACTTGATAGACTAAAAGATAGAAGCAAAATTTAATTCATGAAGTTGTTGAAAAGTTTAAAGAAATAAACAATGCTTGGGGCTAGAAATTTGAGCAAAACTTAGGAAAGAAAATGGCATTTTGGAATATGAGTTTATCAAAACTGGTTTATGCAACATTAAATAATGTAGGAATAAGGGTGAAATGCCGAGATCATGTAACTAAGAATGCATTGTTAGGAGGAAGGTAGATTTCAATGAATGTATTGTTAGGAAAAAGGTAGAATTTAATGAGTGTATTGCTAGAAAGAAGGTAGAATACAATGAATGTATTGCTAGGAAGAAGGTAGAAGTTCAATGATGTGTATTGATTAGGAGAAGGTAAATTCAATGAATGTGTTGCTAGGAAGAAGGTAGAATACAATGAATATATTGCTAAGAAGAAGGTAGAATTCAATGAATGTACTGCTAGGAAGAAGGTAGAATTCAATGAATGCATCGTTAGGAAGAAGGTAGAATTCAATGAGTGTATTGCTAGGAATTCAATCAATGTGTTGCTAAGAAGAAGGTAGAATTCAATGAATGTATTGCTAGGAAGAAGGTAGAATTCAATGGATGTATTGCTAAGAAGGAGTTAAGAAACTCAATGCAATGTATTGCTAGGAAGAAGGTAGAATTCAATGAGTGTATTGCTAGGAAGAAGGTAGAATTCAATGAATGTATTGCTAAGAAGAAGGTAGAATTCAATGAATGCATTGTTAGGAAGAAGGTAGAATTCAGTGAATGTATTGCTAGGAAGAAGGTAGAATTCAATGAATGTATTACTAAGAAGAAGGAAGAATTCAATGAATGCATTGCTAGGAAGAATGCAGAATTCAATGAACGTAATGTTAGGAAGAAGGTAGAATTCAAGCTGAAATGTTTTTTGAAGTATTTGAGATATGAGTTTTTATGAATGAAGTGAGAAGAAGAGAGTATTAAACCGGGTTTAAACTTTATATGTT
>JABUQX010054003.1:30000-35000 GCA_015478945.1 Trachelipus rathkii | reverse complement strand
TTCTGCATTAAAAAAAAAACAAACAAAAAAACAAAAACAAAAACAAAATGTAATTAAATTATGAAAAAGGTTTTACAAATTTGATATATATATATATATATATATATATGTATATATATATATATATATATATAGGTATATATATATATAAATTAATAAAAAAATATATATATATATATATATATATATATATATATATATATATATATATAGACGCTACTCCTTTAAAAGAATGTTACATAAAAAGATATGATATCGAATAATCGCCGAACACTACTAACCCTGCAGTGTCACGTGTTAGCTAAACCTCCAACAGAAGGAGCACAAGAGTAAAAGTTGTTTTTTTTATCATGCTCCAGAAAATATGTTAATTTTAAAAAAAAATTTTAAGGGGCTCGAGCCGACGGAAGACAGAGGGGACGAAGTCCCCCATCGTCCCCTGCTAGGCCGAGGAGAGACCCTAACTCGTTCCATCTTTGCGATTTAATCTTGGCTATTCCTTTAGTTAAAAAAAAAACTGTTTTTGGCAACCCTGACGCTCTATTGTCTTGAAATAATCTAAAAAAAATTGATTATATCGCTCGTTCAATTTATATCGGTTAGCATCCTTTTAAAGGACAAGTTCTTATATATATATATATATATATATATATATATATATATATATATATATATATATATATATATATCTACATATATAAATATAGATTGATATATATATATATATATATATATATATATATATATATAAATATATATATTTATATATATATATATATATATATATATATATGTATAAAGAAAATCGGTTATTATGTCACCGATTATAATATGAGTTGATGCTTATAAGAATAATCATGGTAAATTCAGACAGTTCAAAGCGCAAAAACACTTAATAGTCATAGTATTAGAGTAATTATTAATTAGTTCTAGACATTCTTTTCCTAAATTTTCTATGAAAGTAAAAATCAATTAATAAAAGTGAAAATTATAACTTACTAAAAAGTTTCAAATGGCGGTTAACGAGAATAAATTCAGGTCGCGATTAGTTTCTTATGTATGAAGTATAACTCTAGAATTATTTACGAAAACGGACAAAAATTACTCTGGGATATATAACGATTATATTTTAAATATAAAGTGCCACTTTTAGGTAGGAGTTCCCCGGAATATACAACGAAAATAAATTTTCCCCCTCCCATAGCTTGTGACCACCCTACGTAAACGTTTGGTTCTATGCACTTCAAAATTTCTGTAAATCTTATTGAACAAATCAAAGACTTTCGATAGATTGCAATTAAGCTTGATTTCAGGGCTAGATCCAATTTTTGGCTCGGGCTGAGCCCAATTTTCACCCCCCCCCTAAAAATGGACATAAAATTCGGAATTTTCAGTTGATTTTGACTATATAACCACCAAACTGTAGCTTTGTTTGCCCTCTAAAATGTTGTTTTAGGATGTTTTTCTGTGACTGTAGTCATTCTTTCAGAAATTTCAATTTTTCAAAGCCTATGTTTTTGACATTTTTCGAATCAACTTCCAGAATTATTATCGAAATGACTTCATACTTGAAATATACATAGATGAGTCCATTACTTACAATAGTCACATAGAACTTTTTCGATTTTTTGAGTTTTGTGCTCAGCGTTGTCCAATTTCCAAACCCACTTTTTTTGGATTTTTAAATGAAAAATTGCGATAATTTTTTTCATGTTCGGGCAAAGTGAATGAAATTTTCAGGGCATATGCAGTCAGGGGGGAGGTACATTTTTTACTTAGATAATTTCTTTGTATATGGGCAACAGTTTTGTTTCTTGAAAACAAATTTTAAAAAAAAAAAAAAAAATTTTAATTTTAAAAAATTTTCTTTTGAGTATACAAAAACATTATCTAAGTAAAAAAGATGCATCTTGCCCGACTATACAAGCCCTGAAAATTTTATGTTAATCGGCAAGTAGTAAAAAAAAATATCCCAATACTCACTTTTGTTAAAACATTTTAATTTTTGGAAAATGTGAAAAATTGATATATTTTTTTCTACTCATCTGATCAACATCAATTTTTTTAGGGCTTGTATAGTCGGGCAAGATGCATCTTTTTAACTTAGGTAATTTTTTTGTATACTCAAAAGAAAGTTTTTAAAAAAATTTCAAAAATATTTTTTTTTTGAAATTTTTTTCCAATAAAAAATCCAAAACTATTGCATATACAAAGAAATTATCTAAGTAAAAAATGTGCCTTTTCCCCCACTATATATGCCCTGAAAATTTCATCCACTTCATCCAAACATGAAAAAAATTATCGCAATTTTTCATTTAAAAATAATAAAAAAGTTTGGGTTTGGAAATTGGGACAAACGCTGAGCCACAAAAACTCAAAAATCGGAAAAAGAGTTCTATGTGACTATTGTAGGTAATGGACCCATCTATTCATATTTCCAGTTTGAAGTCATTTCGAAAAAAATTCTGGAAGTTGATTTGAAAAATGTCAAAAACATGGGTTTTGAAAGATTGAAAATTCTGAAAGAATGACTACAGTCAAAGAAAAACACCCGAACACAACGTTTTAGAGGGCAATAAAAGGTACAGTTTGGTGTTTATATAGTCAAAATCGGCTGAAAATTCCGAATTTTATGTCCATTTTTACAGGGGGTGAAAATTTAGGCGTAGCACGATTCAAAAATTGTATCATGCCCTTCAGGCTTAATTTTAATGTTTTAAGGTTTAAAGGTTTTTAAGGTTTTTCTCTCGTCTCCTTTCCGGTCGCTCTGTTGTAGCTGCTGTAAACAGCTACTGTGTTAATTTTAAATCAATTAATAAAGGTGTTCAACAGAGTTATGTTTTATCCTTCACTCCTTTTGTACTTTTCATTAATACCTTTTTATCAGTCATCTCATCACTTATCTCCTCTTATGCTGAACTCGACCCTTCATTGCTCTTTTTATTTTGAAAAGTGCCCCACATAATGGAAATTAGTTGATGCTAGGAGGGTGACCTTGAAGCACCTGACCCCTGATCTCTCGTATTTCCAGCTAGGACAAATAAACTTGTCTGTTTTCACTGACACAAAAATTTAATTCCCTCGGCAAACTTATTTATTTATACGTAACTCTTAAAAACTCTTTTATCTGTAGAAAGTGCAATCACCTTTTTAGTTCCTCTTCCTCACGTTCTTTTTGACATTTCTCAAAAAATATCATAACTTTTTTTCGTCCTCTTTTCCCACTCTAGTATCTTCCGTTGGCACAATTTATCTGCTCGAAATACTCTTCCTCACAATATCTTCGAAAACACACAACTCGTACTTTCCTCTGTCTCAAGTATTCCTTATATTTTCATTTCTGGTGGTCTTGGTAATCTTTCTTGAACAGATCACAATGGTTCTGTTACTAAATAAGCTTCTACGAGTTAAGTTTTATAAGGTCCGTTCAGAGCTTCTTCATACCACTCCGGTTGCTTGATCTGTATAGTCGTCCTTGTATGGAGTACGCACCGCTAATCTGAGGTAGTCCCATTTATAGTTCTTTATGAAGTGGTAAAGTCTAGTCTTGCTCGTTGTGGTTAATCCTTCCTTACAGCCACTACTGTTCTGTGGAACTCCCTACCATTAAGGATTCTACGCTCTCACTGATTCTTTCTCATTTGTTGATTCACTCTCCTTATTCTACAGTTATTACAACAGACACTGCTCTTCTGACCTATCTATTCCCATTCCCAAAATTGAGAATTATAATCAGATAGAAAGAGGTTCTTAGGTCTTTAATATCTAGGTTTTGAAGTGCTGTAATGTAGGTGAAAGCCAAGTAGTTTGTGTGAAAGCGGAAAACAACTAATTGAAAGATATTAATTAGAATAATACCAATCAAGAGAAAATTAAATTTTACAATGGGATTTCTTTAATAATAATAATAATAATAATAATAATAATAATAATAATAATAATAATAATAATAATAATAATAATAATAATAATAATAATAATAATAATAATAATAATAATAAAACAGAAAGGAACCTGAAAAAAATTGTGAAGTCTCCCAATTTCATATTTATAACATTTGTTCCTAGAGGTTGATAATACCGACCCCAAACGATTTTTATGAAACCTTATTTTAAAATGAGTTGCTAAGAAAGGAAAACGTAAAAACAACCTCAAGATATGACTATGAAAAAAATTATATAATCTCCCAAATTGATATTATTTATAATTTAAAATTATTTGAAACTTTAAGTAGATATAATATAAGTATTAAAGAATCTCTCTCTCTCTCTCTCTCTCTCTCTCTCTCTCTCTCTCTCTCTCTCTCTCTCTCTCCTCTCTCTCTCTCTCTCTCTCTCAATAAAAATTTGCAAAAATGAAGACCACTTAATTAAAACTTATTTCCAGATGCTTCTTTTTTATTACTTGTTATATAGGCTTATGGTATTGAAGAAATATTTTATTATTTTCCCAACACTCACTGGTCGGGGAGTAAGTGGTCGGATTTCTCCTTAAATAACTGTTCGTGGGATTTGCATTTGAACATTCATATTCGTTTTTTTTTCTATTTTATATGTAGTAAATACAGTACGAAATTTTGCGACTCCATAACTTTTTCAGTGTCAATTCTCGGGACATTTTTGCTTTTTTCTTTCTTTGGAAGCTTATTTCATGAAAGTCTCATGAAAATTATCTAGAATTGGTATAATATATATATATATATATATATATAATATATATATATATATTATATATTATATTATATAATATATATATATATATATTATATAATATATATATATATATATATATATATATATATATAAATATATATATATATATATAGATATATATATATATATATATATATATATATATATAGTATATATATACAGCATTGACAAAGAATGCAATACACTCACACAGACATAAATACATCCACACAAAGGTTTGGTATCACCTCAACCCAAGCAAATCTAGCGCCTCTTCGCCTTCATAAAGTATGGCCGTGCGCCCTTTTA
>JABUQX010054003.1:20000-25000 GCA_015478945.1 Trachelipus rathkii | reverse complement strand
AAATCGTGGAATACCACTCTCTAACTCTAATCCTAACCTTGCTTCCTGTCAGGAGACCCCAGAGGCTAGGAATCATCCTCTAACTCGTTTTAATATGTCCAACTACTAAATTATTCATAATTTCCGTCTAAAAGGTGGAGTATGTGCCTATGTTAACTTAAACACTCCTGTAACACGTCTCGAGAATCTCGAATCCCTAACTTCGATGTTCTGTGGCTTAAAATCTTTCTTCCTTCTACTTCAATAATCTTGTGCTTCTGCTACTGTTCTCCTTACAGAACAGATTTCACGCCTTTTTTAATACCTTACTACTTCTCACGAGACTTGTTATATCTTCTCATAAAAATACTGAGGTCCTCTATTAGGGGATTTTTAAATGTACACAACACTGAATGCTTTGGTTTCCTCTCATACTGATTTAGGTGGGGAGGAGGCGAATCATTCAGCATTCTAAACGATCTGGAGCAACTAATTAAAAACCCACACACATTCCGGACGTCCTAACCAATTCTTAAACACACTTGACCTATGTTTCACACTAAGTCCTTCTCTCTATAAATACAACACCTTCGCTCCTAGGTAAATCTGACCACAAACTTATATCTCTTAATTTTAATACTTTCTCTCCAACAGCTCCATCCTGCCCTACGCGTTTTTTTCTGGCATTTTGATCGAGCCGATTGGGGGCCTTTTGCGTTGCTTCTACGCTAACTATTAATTGGAGTGACTGCTTTGTCTCTGGTGCACGCTTCAAAACTTCTAGCCGATAAGCGTGGGAAGCTGTAATCGTTTGATGGGATGAGTAGGTTTATTCTTCTTCGGACTAAATCTTTCTCCTCCTCATTAATCCATGTTCGATCATGCTTTTCTCTGGCCATCCAGGCTAGAGACAGTGCCGTATCGGGGTTGGAAAAATTCTCGTTCTCCTATCCCTCTTGCTAATTTTCATTCTGCTAGAAATCGTTGCAGGATACTCTTCGACGAGCAAAGCCGGCTTTCATTCCAACGAAAGTGCGCTAAACCTCCTTGGTTTCCTACTGACAAATCTTTTTCTGGCCTCTTGCCAAAAACATCTCTAACAAACTCTGTAAATCTGTCTTTCCTCCTCTTAATCGCTCTTGATGTTCTGTTTGCTAATTCTCCAACTGAAAAGGCCAATCTCTTCGGCCTCCCTATTTTCCTCTAACCAAACCCTTGGACGATTCCTGGCATTCTCCTCCTCCTTTTCTCCTCTCAGGTGTCCATGCCTTGCCTGTGATTACATTCGATTGGGTGCATGGGCTCCTGAATCTACGAACGTTAGGAAGGCTGGTGGCCCGGTTGGCATTCCTCCCCGAGTTTTGAGAGTGTGCCTTCCGTGCTATCCCCGCCTCTCGTTCAA
This sequence comes from Trachelipus rathkii, assembly GCA_015478945.1. NCBI lineage: Eukaryota > Metazoa > Arthropoda > Malacostraca > Isopoda > Trachelipodidae > Trachelipus > Trachelipus rathkii. The sequence goes on along the minus strand of JABUQX010054003.1, from coordinate 23,619 downwards.
CTATATTCTCAATGTCTCAATACTAGCACTTTCCCTTCAGTGTTGCGAAGCACGCACATGTCCAAACCTATTCCGAAAAAGGGAAGCCGCTCTCATCCTTCTAACTATCGCCCTATAGCTCTTTACTTGTATTCTATCTAAGCTCTTTGAAACTCTTCTCAATTCTCATTTCTTAGATCATCTGGAATCTCATTCACTTCTTTCCGCTCGCCAGTACTGGCTTTCGGCGCTCGAGGTCTACTGGCGATATACTTTCCTATCTTACTGATTATGGTTTTCCGCCCTGAGGAACTACGGGGAGACTTGCGTGGCCCTTGAACATATCCAAAGCATTTGACGGGTATGGCACGCGTCCACTGCTCTCCAAGCTCCCCTCCTTGGGTTCCTCCTTCTCTTTGCTTACTTATGTCTAGCTTTCTTTAAAATCGCTTCAATATCGGCTGTTGTGATGGGGCGACTTCTCTTCCTTTCTGTCAATATGGTGTTCCTCAGGGGTTCCGTCTTATCTCCTACTTTATTCTTACTTTCATAATGATCTTCTCACCTGCACTTCTAACTCTATTCAACTGCATGATGCGATGACTCGACCCTTCATTCTTCAACTCTTTTCAATTCTGCTCCTTCTTTTACTTCTAGAATTGCTTCTCTTCTTAATCTTTCCGATTCTATTCTTCGCTGATCTGGATTAGAATTTCCGGGTCGGGTCGTCTGAACCTGTGAAATTCAATTCTTAAAAAACTCAACTTCTACCAAATGCTCCCTCTTTCTAAAGACAACCTGCTAATTTCCTACTCTTCACGTTCTCCTCGTCTCTCCTGTCGACAATATAAACTCCTTGCCTTTAACATAAAACAAAAAAAATGTTTCTTGGAACCTCACATCACAACGGTTGCCTAAGGCCCAGCGCCTCAAAGAAACTGGAGTTCTGTTTAGACTGCGAGACTTTTTTTTCCTCTTCACAGTTACTCCAGTTATACAAGGGCCCTCATCCGCCCTTGTATGGAGTACTGCTCTCATATCTGCGGGGGCTCAGGTTTCACCCGGCTTTTGGATAGGGGTCGAGTCAAAGGCAAAAAGACTTATCAACTGTCCTGTTCTTTCTAGGTCACTTGACCCTCTTATCTTTGCGCGCGATGTTGGTGCTTTATCTCTTTTCCTATAGGTACCAGCGGGCAAGTGGTCGAGGGAACTTTCCACTCCGCGTGCCACCACCTTTAAGACGCCCTTGTAGCACAAGGGGTGCTGTGTCGGCCACATAGAGTTTTGTGTTGATATCAGCAACTCCAGACTAGTTCGCTGCGGTGCCTCCTTCTTTCCTGCCACCTCTGTTCTGTGGAATTCTCTTCCATCTTCTGTGTTTCCTACTCAATTTAATCTCCCTCACTTTAAAGCCCGCGTCTGTGCTCATCTGCGTAATTTGTGTTAGTTGAATTTTTGGTTGTTTTTAACACCCCCCTCTTGAATAGCCGGCATTGCCCGTGAGCGCGTGTGAATAACCGTAAAAAAAAAAAAAAAAAAAAAATGTAATTGCAGATTTCTGCCATTGGAACAATTTAAAGAGCAGGGTGACATAGAAATGTGATTAACTGTCAATTAATTCAGGAGCAAAATTTTAAGCAAAAGAAAACAAACTGTCCAAAATTATAAACAAAAGCAACCAAACTCTCCAGAATTATGAACAAAAGCCACCAAACTCTCCAGAATTATAAACAAAAGCAACCAAACTCTCCAGAATTATAAACAAAAGCCACCAAACTCTCCAGAATTATAAACAAAAGCAACCAAACTCTCCAGAATTATAAACAAAAGCCACCAAACTCTCCAGAATTATAAACAAAAGCAACCAAACTCTCCAGAATTATAAACAAAAGCAACCAAACTCTCCAGAATTATAAACAAAAGCAACCAAACTCTCCAGAATTATAAACAAAATCAACCAAACTCTCCAGAATTGTAAACAAAAGCAACCAAACTCTCCAGAATTATAAACAAAAGCAACCAAACTCTCCAGAATTATAAACAAAAGCAACCAAACTCTCCAGAATTATAAACAAAAGCAACCAAACTCTCCAGAATTATAAACAAAAGCAACCAAACTCTCTAGAATTATAAACAAAAGCCACCAAACTCTCCAGAATTATAAACAAAATCAACCAAACTCTCCAAAATTATAAACAAAGGCAACCAAGCTCTCCAGAATTATAAACAAAATCAACCAAACTCTCCAGAATTGTAAACAAAAGCAACCAAACTCTCCAGAATTATAAACAAAAGCAACCAAACTCTCCAGAATTATAAACAAAAGCAACCAAACTCTCCAGAATTATAAACAAAAGCAACCAAACTCTCCAGAATTGTAAACAAAAGCAACCAAACTCTCCAGAATTATAAACAAAAGCAACCAAACTCTCCAGAATTATAAACAAAAGCAACCAAACTCTCCAGAATTATAAACAAAAGCAACCAAACTCTCCAGAATTATAAACAAAAGCAACCAAACTCTCCAGAATTATAAACAAAAGCAACCAAACTCTCCAGAATTATAAACAAAAGCAACCAAACTCTCCAGAATTATAAACAAAAGCAACCAAACTCTCCAGAATTATAAACAAAAGCAACCAAACTCTCCAGAATTATAAACAAAAGCAACCAAACTCTCCAGAATTATAAACAAAAGCAACCAAACTCTCCAGAATTATAAACAAAAGCAACCAAACTCTCCAGAATTATAAACAAAAGCAACCAAACTCTCCAGAATTATAAACAAAAGCAACCAAACTCTCCAGAATTATAAACAAAAGCAACCAAACTCTCCAGAATTATAAACAAAAGCAACCAAACTCTCCAGAATTGTAAACAAAAGCAACCAAACTCTCCAGAATTATAAACAAAAGCAACCAAACTCTCCAGAATTATAAACAAAAGCAACCAAACTCTCCAGAATTATAAACAAAAGCAACCAAACTCTCCAGAATTATAAACAAAAGCAATCAAACTCTCCAGAATTATAAACAAAAGCAACCAAACTCTCCAGAATTATAAACAAAAGCAACCAAACTCTCCAGAATTATAAACAAAAGCAACCAAACTCTCCAGAATTGTAAACAAAAGCAACCAAACTCTCCAGAATTATAAACAAAAGCAACCAAACTCTCCAGAATTATAAACAAAAGCAACCAAACTCTCCAGAATTATAAACAAAAGCAACCAAACTCTCCAGAATTATAAACAAAAGCAACCAAACTCTCCAGAATTATAAACAAAAGCAACCAAACTCTCCAGAATTATAAACAAAAGCAACCAAACTCTCCAGAATTATAAACAAAAGCAACCAAACTCTCCAGAATTATAAACAAAAGCAACCAAACTCTCCAGAATTATAAACAAAAGCAACCAAACTCTCCAGAATTATAAACAAAAGCAACCAAACTCTCCAGAATTATAAACAAAAGCAACCAAACTCTCCAGAATTATAAACAAAAGCAACCAAACTCTCCAGAATTATAAACAAAAGCAACCAAACTCTCCAGAATTATAAACAAAAGCAACCAAACTCTCCAGAATTATAAACAAAAGCAACCAAACTCTCCAGAATTATAAACAAAAGCAACCAAACTCT
>JABUQX010054003.1:0-5000 GCA_015478945.1 Trachelipus rathkii | reverse complement strand
TATATATATATATATATATATATATATATATATATATATATATATATATAAAAAAAAAAAAAAAATAAATATTAATATATATATATATATATATATATATATATATATATATATATATATATATATATATATATATATATATATATATGTATATATATATATATATATATATATATATATATATATATGCTAATATATATATATATATATATATATATATATATATATATATATATATATATAAAAATATACATATATATATAAGACTATATATATATATAAATAATTCAAAGATGACAAAATAAAGTACGTGTCAAAAACCAAACACCCCACTTACATAATATTTGTCCTTTACTACATGTATATCATAGCAATTTCGATCAATGCAAGAAGATAATAGTTTTAAAACATAACTTTCCTTGCAAGGTTTCAAGACTTCGAATGCATGCAAGTGTTCATCAAACCCAATGCTTTCACAATATCGCCCAATAAATAATAATTCTGAGGAATTTAATGCAATATAACCTATTAGGAAAAATAAAGGTTCATCATTTTCTAATGATGCTAATATACAATAATCTTTTTTATATACAACACCATTCATATTAACGAGTAAATAAATATTAAAATTCTCTACTAAATTCATTACATTTTTTGGAATGTTAATATCAAAAACATTTACAGGTTTTCTACATTCAAGTTCATCGCTAAAGAATTTCTTTAAACTATAAGAATATTTGAGTTGATATTTAATACATATTGTTTTCAAAATATTTTTTCTGGAATTACTTGAATTTGCCATTAGTTTCAATTCTCTATGCTTGGCCTCGAATCTCATGCACCAAAGATGAATCAAAGGTCCAAATAGAATTAACATTCGTGGATAGTGCACCATGAAATGATGCTTTGGCTTTAAAGTTGAGGATGGAAACAGCTTTAAGTACATAGCATGATGATCGGAAATATAATCAGACAAAAGTACATGAATGTCTTAGAAAAACAATTTTAACAATTTTAAATTTTAGCACTAGCCTACTTTTTAATCTGAGATCTCGTCTGTATTGCTTGATGCTAGATCTGAAATTAACTCATAAATTCCTGGAGCAGTTTTATCCCACTTAGTATTAATGTAATAAGATATTTTGAATAAACAGCCACACGGTTTCGCATTCTGGAGGCTACATTGCGTGCAACCCGTGAAATAACTTGAAGCATAAAAAATTATGTCAACTGCTTTCAATGGAGATTCAGCTGAGTATGTAAAATTGCTAAACAAAACATATGAAACGTCAATGAGTTGCAGATCTTCCCCTTGAAAAATCAAGAATGGCTGAAGAGGAAGACTTAAATCCTTCATCTTTGCTTGCCTAGTCGCAGTTGGTGGAGCAATTTCTTCGGCAGTCTGCAAAAAATATATCAGTTTCATTATTGTTTTCCATAATGGCATTATTTAATGTAAATAACGAATTGATTAATTTGGTTTCCATAAGGGAAAAATTAACTAAAAATATAACATAATAAAAGAAATATATTCGGCTGAATAAGAGAAGATAAAGAAAGAAAGAAAGTCGCTGCTAACCAATTCTAACTTCCATTCTTGTATTAGTTCACTCATAATATATTGAATATTTATTTTGCAAGTATATTTAATAATCAAATTATAATTCAAATTTTAACTCTAAACTATTCACTTTCTTCTGGCTTGATCATTTGTAGAAGTTATCCTTCAGAAAAGCTTAAAGGTTTCTTTAAATGTCAAACACTAACACAAAATCATTTCAATGTGACCATTATAGACTACACATACACACACTCCAAACATACCCCTATGTCTTCTATTAACTTGTGAAGTCAGGGAAACTTAAAACTAATTTACCTTTACATGAGCGACAAAAGATTCTTGCATTTCCAATTTCGATGGCTTCCAAAACGTTCCCTTCGTTTTTATTGATTCGATGCACTTTTAGTAGTAAAGGTAAAAGAAACAAAATAACAGCATCTTCTCCTATATAAATATATATATATATATATATATATATATATATATATATATATATATATATATATATATATATATATATATATATATATATATATATATATATATATATATATATATATATATATATATATATATTATATTTTCTCTTTTGCGTTCATATTCTTTACACACTCATCCTCCAGGCAACATATTACTGACCACCAATTATCCACATATCATATACACATACTTAAAGTACACACCCCTCTTCTAGACAACACCTTACAGACATCCCTACTACTCATATCCCTATGTGTGGGGGAGAAAGAATTGCCCACATCGTATGTCCTGCGTGTCGTAGAAGGCGACTAAAGGACGATGGTAGTTGGGTTGGCTGCCCACTACCACTTATCTCTTGCTAGGAATGCTAATGCAGGCCTCGGAGAAGGACGTGATCGCCGTAAATGGCCTTCTATCTTTCGGCGAAAATGTATGAATCGTATGGGTGCATGGAATGTCAGAGGAATAAATGTTGAGCAGAGGAGACAGGTGATGGATGTATTTAGAAAGGGCAAATTTGATTTGCTCGCTGTAATTGAAACAAAGATGAATGGAAACGGTGAAAATGAGTGGTGTGGTGTGGTGGGAAATGTGTGTGCTGGTGTGTAAAGGAAAGGAATGAGAGGGGAAGAGAAGGAGTTGCAATTTTGATGAGTGACTTGTGGTACAGAGCTATGGTAGACTTTGTGTGTGAGTCCTAGAATTCTAATGGTTAAATTTAAGTTTGAAAAGGTCAAGGTATGTGTGGCTGTGACGTATGGTCCATCCTAGAGAGAAACGTTGAACAAATTTACGATTTTTAGGGATAATCTGAATGAAGTTTTGGATGGGGTGAGTAGGAGCTTCAGATTGATAGTGTTTTGGGACCTGAATGGTTGGATAGGTGATCAAAAAAGGGATGGTATAACAGGTGGTTTTGGGGTGTTGGGAGAAAATGAGAATGGTAGGAAGGTGATTGATTTCTGTGAGAAGAGAGGTATGAGTGTAAATAATACTTTCTTTAAACACAAGAGTATCCATAAGTATACTAGAGTTGGTGTATGTAGAGATGGTATCGAAGTGAAAAGTAGGATTGATTTTGTGTTGGTGAAGAGGGAGATGTTGAAGTATGTGTTGGATGTTAAATCAGTGAGGGGTTTAGGAATTGGATTATCGGATCATTATGTTGTTTTATGTAAAATAAAGTTAGTGGGGGCTTGGATGGAGAGGAAGGTGAGACGGAAGCAAGTGGGTAAAATTAAGAGTGAGAAGTTAAGTGAACAAAGTAATAGGGATAAGTATGCAAGAGCGCTCGCAAGTAAATCAGTTGATTGTGAACAAGTTGAGCAAATGAAGGAAGTAATTGTTAGCAGTGCAAAAGAAGTATGTGGATGTGCTAAAGTAGGAAGTAAGAATGCTAACAGTGAGTGGTGGAATGAAGAGGTGATGCAAGCGGTTAAAAGTAAAAAGGAAGCGTGGTTGAATGTACTAAAAGCAAATGATGAAGTTTCAAAAATTTCTTGGAATTATATAAGGAGGAAAAAAGAAATACTAAAAGGTGCATACGTAGGAGAAAAGAAGAGGTAAATGAACAGTTTGGAAGGAGGATGAATGAGGACTTACAGGGGAATAGGAAGCTCTTCTGGAAGGAAGCGCGAAAGGTTAAGAATGAGAATAAGGGGAACTTGCTTAGAATAATGAATAGGGATGGTACTTTTGTAACTGATGAAATGGATGCGAGGGGAGTGTGAATATACGTGGGTTTGATGGTGCAAGAAGGAATAGGTATTTTGGGGATGAGGTCATTAACAAGGAGGAGGTAATGGATAGAGTGAAAAAGTTAAAAAATGGTAAATCTGCAGGTATAGATGAAATTACCGGTGAAATGATCAAGAACGGAGGCGAGATGGTGATTGATTGGATTTGGAAGTTGTGTAATAAAGCGTTTACGGAGGGTATAGTTCCGAGGGATTGGATGAGAGCAGTAATAGTACGCTTATATAAGAATAAGGGAGATAAGGGAAACTGTAGGAATATAGGGGAATTAGTTTATTGAGTGTTGTAGGGAAGATATATGCTGGTATTTTAGTCGAAAGAGTGAGTCGAGTGACTGAAGGTCTGATTAGTGAAGAGCAAGCTGCGTTTAGGACTGGTAGAGGATGTGTGGATCAAATCTTTACATTGAAACAAATGACTGAGAAAATGAGGGAGAAGAAGAATAAATTGTATTTAGGTTTTATGGATTTGCAACAGGCGTATGATACGATTAATAGGGAAGCTCTATTTCAGGTGTTAGTAATATATGGTGTTGGTGGTAGGCTTCTGAATGGAATCAAAAGTATGTATGACGATAGCGAAGCGTGTGTATGAATAAATGGTGTCAAAAGTGATTGGTTTAATATTAATAGCGGAGTGAGGCAGAGATGTGTTATGTCCCCTTGGTTATTCAATTTGTATATGGATGGGGTTATGAAAGAATTAGAGATGGGGTGGCAGGAAATGGTGCTAGAATGATTTAGAATGGAGGTGAGTGGAGTGTGCCCTATCTATTATATGCGGATGATTTGGTTTTGTGTGGTGAATCTGAAGAGAGTTTGAGAGGATTGGTAGAGAGATTTGGCATGGTTTAAAAGGAGGGGTTTGAAAGTAAACGTAGATAAGAGTAAGGTTATGGTTGTGAGTAAGGACAGTCCTCGGTGTGAAGTTATGTTAGATGGTGATCAGCTGGAACAAGTATCTGAGTTTAAGTATTTAGGATATATGTTGGATGAAAAGGGAACGGATGATGCAGAGTAAAGTACTAAAGTTGTGAATGACAGGAAGGTGGCTGGTGCAATTAAATCGTTGGTAGATGTAAAGGGACTAAGTCTTCAGTGCGTTAGGGTCTTACATGAGGGTATGTTGTTGCCTGTGTTAATGTATAGTAGTGAGACTATGGTTTGGAATAAGAATTATAGATCCTAAAGAATTCCAATGTGTT
>JABUQX010054002.1:55000-58302 GCA_015478945.1 Trachelipus rathkii | reverse complement strand
TCATCCAACACACCAAGAGAGCTTGTTACCAGGCTGGTTACTGTTGGGCCCAAATGATGACACCTGTTCCAGAGCTTCCGTTTCCAGGTGAATGGGGTTGGAATAAGCAGCCAGGTGGTGTATGGAGTATAACCTGGATGACTCTACCAGAGGCATCAGAAGCTTGCAGGGGACGCTGCAAATGCCAGAAGGTGGCTCTTCAGTGTACAGCACTTTGTCAATTTGGTGGGCAGTGCTCTGAGTGACGGACGCGAACCACAAAGAACAAATAATTAATTATTTATTGTTTGGACAAATATATAGTCCTATTGACCTCTAAATAAAGTTTTGTAAGCTATTATGTGTATCTCTGTACCTGCGAAACCAGAATTAATATTTTTTGCATATGCAGAACCTTTCCTCATGATTTAAAATACGCGTAATGACGAAAATATGGTCAAAATTATAGTTTTTTAGGTCAAACTATTGATTGTTTCCCATTTCAACTTTTATTTGTGCAGCACATTGACTCATCTATGTTTTAAATAACAAGGAAGTTTATTCCCGGGTATAGGATTAATTTGAACGTACAATACCAATGATTTTGACGTAAGGTATGGCGGCCATCTTGCAAATGGCCACCATTTCTGTCACAGGTCGAATCGTAGATGACCCTATATCTAAATATCACAACTGAAACATAGTCTACCTGCGGACCAAATTACATGATTGTTTCATCAAACCCACAATAGTTCACCTATCTGCCATACTAGTACTTTCGTTAGCGCCTAAGACTAAGGAGAGGAGGAAGTTCTTGGTGCATCATATATATATATATATATATATATATATATATATATATATATATATATATATATATATATATATATATATAATATATATATATATATATATATATTATATATATATATATAACTATATATAATGTATATATATATATTATATTACCTTATATAATAATATAATAATAATATATATTATATATATATATATTAATATATATATATATATATATATATATATATTATATATTATATATAATATATATAATATATATTATATATATATATACCCTAGTGTGGGGAGCGAAGAATTGCCCACATCGGATGTCCTGCGTGTCGTAGAAGGTGACTAAGGCAACGATGGTAGTTGGTTTGGCATGCCCACTACCACCTATTCTCCTTGCTAGGAATTGCTGATGCATGCTCGGAGAAGTCGTGACGCCGTAAACGGCCTTCTAATTTTCGGCGAAATTCTATGAATCGTATGGGTACATGGAATGTCAGAGGAATAAATGTTGAGGAGAAGAGGATAGAGGTGGATGGATGTATTTAGAAAGGGCAAAATTTGATATGCTCCCCGCTCTCGCTCGACTTGAACAAAGATGACAAGGAAACGGTGAATGTATGCAGTGGCCTGTCGGTGGTGGACAATGTGTGTTGTGCTGATTGAAAGGAATGAGAGGGGGATAGAAGGAGTTGCAATTTGATTGAGTGAACTTTGGGTACAGATGCTTTATGGTATGACTTGTGCTAGTGAGTACAGAATTCTAATGTTAAATTCTAATTTGAAAAGGTCAAGGTAGTGTGGTTGTGACGTATGGTCCATCTGAGGAAATGTTGAAGAGAGCACCATTTTCTGGGATAATCTGAATGATGTTTTGGATGGTGTGAGTAGGAGCTTCAGATTGATTGTGTTGGGGACCTAAATGGTTGGATAGGTGACCAGAAAAGAGATGGTAATAACAGGTGGTTTGGGGTGTCGGGAGAAAATGAGGAAGGAAGGTGAATGACTTCTGTGAGGAGAGAGAGGTATGTGTGTAAGTAATACTTTCTTTAACACAAAGAGTATCCATAAGATTACTAGAGTTGGTGTAGGTAGAGATGGTGCTGAAGTGAAAAGTATGATTGACTTTTTGTGTTGGTGAGAAGGAAGATGTTGAAGTATGTGTTGATGTTAAATCAGTGAGAGGATTAGGAATGGGGTTATCGGATCATTATATTGTTCTAGGTAAAATTAAGTTAGTAGGTGCTTGGATGGAGGGAAGATGATACTGAAAGAAGTGGGTAGAATTAAGAGTTGGAAGTTAAGTGAACAAGGTAAAAGGTATAAGTATCTAGAGCACTTCGCAAGTAAAATCAGTTGAATGTGAAAAAGTTGAAACTGAACAAATTTTGGCGAGACCAAATGAAGGAAGCAGTTGTTAGCAGTGCAAAGGAGTATGTGATGTGCATTAAAGTAGGAAGTGGAGAATGTTAAGAGGTGAGTGGTTGGAACGAAAAGGTGATGCAAGCGGTTTGTTAAAAGTTAAAAAAGAAGCGTGGTTGAATATACTAAATGCCAATGATGAAGTTTCAAAAGAAAGATGTTTGGAAGTATATAAGGAGGGAAAAAAGAAATACTAAAAGGTGCATTATCCGTAGGAGAAAAGAAGAGGTAAATTGAACAGTTTGGAAGGAGGTATGAATGGGACTTAGAAGGGGGACATGAAATCTCTTCTAGGAAGAAGGCGAAAGGTTAAGAATGAGAATATGGGGGAACCTGCTAGTAATGGATGAATAGGCGATTAGAGCTTTTGTAACTGATGAAATGGATGTGAAAGGAATGTGGAAAGAACACTTCGAGAATCTGTATAATGTTAATAGTAATGAAGAGGTGATAGTGAATGTTTGTGTGGGTTTGATGGTACAAGAAGGAATAGGTATTTTGGGGATGTAGTCATTAGCAAGGAGGAGGTAATTAGTAGAGTGAGAAAGTTGAAGAATGGTAAATCTGCATGTATAGATGAAATTACTGGTAAAATAATCAAGAACAGAGGTGAGATGGTGATTAATTGGATTTGGAAGTTGTGTAATAAAGCGTTTATGGAGGGTATAGTTCCAAGGGATTGGAGGAGAGCAGTAATAATACCTTTATATAAGAGTAAGGGAGATAAGGGAAACTGTAGTAATTAGTTTATTGAGTGTTGTAGGGAAGATATATATGCTGGTATTTTAGTCGAAAGAGTGCGTCGAGTGACTCAAGGACTGATTGGTGAAGAACAAGGTGCCGTTTAGAGTGGTAGAGGGTGGTGGCATCAATCTTTACCATTGAAACAAATGACATGAGAAAATTGAGGGATTAAGAAGAATAAATTGTATTTAGGTTTTATGGATTTGCAACAGGCGTATGATAGGATTAATAGGGAAGCCCGATGGCAGGTGTTAGTATTATATGGTGTTGGTGGTAGGCTCCTGAATGGAATTAAAAGTATGTATGACGATAGTGAAGCGTGTGTAAGAATAAATGGTGTCAAAAATGAT
>JABUQX010054002.1:40000-42500 GCA_015478945.1 Trachelipus rathkii | reverse complement strand
TATATATATATATATATATATATATATATATATATATATATATATATATATATATATATATATATATATATATATATATATATATATATATATATATATATATATATATATATATATATGTATATATATATATATATATATATATATATATATATATATATATATATATATATATATATATATATATATATATATATATATATATATATATAAAAAATATATATATATATATATATATATATATATATATATATATATATATATATAAATAGTATAAATATATATATATATATATATATATATATATATATATATATATATATATATATATATATATATATATATTTTTTATTTTTTTTTTATATATAAATTAACTTTTTATGTGAGTCCCTATCCATCTCGCACTCACCCACCTCCTCCACCCCACTCTATCCCTCGCCAACACCCTACCCTCTTCCTCCCCCATCCCTCCCTCCTCCAGCATCTCCTTTATTCCATCCATCCACCTCCTTCTTGGTCTCCCCCTTCCTCTCCTTCCTATCCCCTCCGCCTCCCAAACTCTTCTAACCACTCTCTGTTCCTCCATTCTCACTAAATGCCCATACCATCTTAACATTCCCTTCTCCGCTCTTCCCACCAGACCATTCCTCCAATCACATCTCTCCCTCACCACCCTATTCCTAATCCTCTCCCTTCTACTGACCCCACAAACCGCTCTCAACCCCTTCATCTCAAATACTTCCAACTTTTTCCTGGACCTGGCATTCAACCCCCACGTTTCACACCCGTACAATACCGCTGGTACACAGATTTTCTCAAACATACTTATCTTGACTTTCTGTGATAGATCCCCCCCTTTCCATATTTCTCTCAGACCACTCAAAGCTCTCATTCCTTCGCCTATTCTATGCTCTATCTCCTCCTTCATCCCTCCCCCCTTACCCAACTCCATCCCTAAATATCTAAAAACCTTTACTTCTTCCAATACTACCCCCCCTACTCTAACCTCTAACACCTCCTCCTCTACACTCTCCTCCTCCTCAAACACTAACACTTTACTCTTACCTGGATTTATTTTAAGCCCCTTTTGTCCACACATTCTCTCAAACTCCCTCACCAAATACCTCAGCCCTTCCGCGCTCTTCGCCACTAGGGCAGTATCATCCGCAAACAGTATCATGTTCACTTCCCTTCTATCATTCCCATTCATCAATTCCACCCCCTTCCCCTCCCTCACCATTCCTCTGCAAACACTCTCCATAAACAGATTGAATAGCCACGGCGACATTACACACCCCTGCCTCAATCCACACACCATCCCAAACATCTCACTCTCCCCTCCTAACACTCTCACACACATTCTACTATTCCTATAAAAAGCCCTAATACCTTTCCCTAAATTACCCCCCACCCCATTTTCCTCCAACACCCTCCATAATTCACCCCTATTCACTCTATCATATGCTTTCTCTAAATCTAAAAAACACCCATACACTTTCCCTTTCTTCTCTATACTTTTCTCCACAAGCATCTTTAATGTAAACACTTGATCCACACACCCTCTTCCCTCCCTAAACCCTCCTTGTTCTTCCCCCATTCTCCCCTCCGTTAAACCTCTTACTCTCTCAATCAGTATTCTTCCGTACACTTTCCCTACCACACTTAAAAGACATATACCTCTATAATTCCCACATTCCATCCTATCCCCTTTCCCCTTATACAGAGGAACCAAACAACCATCCTCCCAATCCTGTGGTACCTCACCACTCCTCCAACATATGTTATACAATCTATACAGCCATTCCTCCACCCCTCTACCTCCCTTCTGCATCATTTCCATTCTCACACCATCCAGACCTGCGGACTTCCCTTTCTTTCCTTTATTTCAAGGCCCTAATAATTTCCTCCATTTGTATTTCATCCTCCCCCTCCCTCCCCAATTTCATTTCCCATCCTCACCTCTTGCACTTCTTCCTCCCCTACCCCACCCCCTTCATTCAATAGTCCACTAAAGTACTCCCCCCACCTCTTCCTCACCCTATCCTCTCCTCCTATCCACTCCCCATCTCCTCCCTTAATCCTCTCCCCCAACCCCTCCTTCTTCTTCCTTTTTTTATTAACTTCTTTCCAAAACATCTTACTCCCCGATTCAAACTTTTCCGTCACTCTTCTACACCATTCCCCTTTTGCTCTTCTCTTCGCCCTCTCCACCGCCCTCTTTGCTTCCACTCTAATCCTTCTATATTCCTCCCAACTATCTTCTCTCCTACTTCCCAACCATTTCACATAGGCCTCCTTTTTCCTTTTTACCACCTCACTCACCTCCTCACTCCACCATTTCACTCCCTTTCCTTCTGCTTGCACCCACCCTTTTTACTCCACATACCCTTCTAGCCTCTTCACATATTGCCTCTCTAAATCTCTTCCACTCCCCCTCCACCTCCCCAATTCCCGTCCCTCTCACGTTTCTCCACCTGTCCTCCATACCTCTCCTAAACTC
>JABUQX010054001.1:32500-45646 GCA_015478945.1 Trachelipus rathkii | reverse complement strand
AAATTATATAATATATACTATATATATATTATATTTTGATTTTTTTTTTTTTTTTTTTTTTTTTTTTTTTTTTTTTTTTTTCTTTTTTTTATAATGATATATATATTTAGTATCATACTATATATTTATATTAGCCATACTATATATATAATTACTTAGATAATTTATTATATATATATGATTATATTACATATATTTATGTATATATATAATCATCATGAAAAGTAAGTAATCATCATCAAGTAAGTTTAATACCCAGCCTACCCTCCCTTCGTAAATAACCTATGTGAGAACTCGTCGCAGTAGAAAATTGCAACTCCTAGGAAGCTTCATGGGTAACCGCGACCGACCTTTCATAGACATCTGTCAGTGTTGGGGTTTATCCCTTAGGAGGGCCACAAACCATAACCCCTTACAAAACCCTTCATTCACTTGACCTATTATGCACCCTTTCTTGTTCACTCATGCCAAACTACGATTACTCCTCTTCGTCCAGAGCATCCTCTAACTGTACTCAATTTTTACTTTTCAGTCTATCGGTCTCCAAGACGGTTGATTTTCCCAACACACTCCACCACTGTAACATCGCTTAACAACCGATTATCATCCATCCTCTCCACATGACCAAACCATCTAACGTATTTTCATTTATTCTCTCATTTATCCCTTCTCACCACACAACTCTCTTATATACTTTATTCTTCATCTTTTATCATTTCTTTCACACCTAACATGCCCTAAGATTGTCCATGTCTGAACAGCCTTTTTTATTAACATTCCAATATTATATATTATAATATATAATAATATATATATATAGTATATATATAATATTACTAATATATATACATTATATTATATCTATATATATATATCATATAAAATTATACTATATATATATATGATATATATAATATATAGTATAATACTATATATTATAGTTATATATAATTATATTATATATAATATTATACATATATATATATATATATATATTTATATATATATTATATATATAGTATATTATATATACTATATAATAATGATATATATATATAACAACTGATATTAATAGAGTTATATATAACAGAAATGTAATCTTATATCTATATATTATATAATAATATATAATTATATAATTATAATTTAAGAGGGAGAAAGCCGAACAGAGAGAGAGAGAGGATGAGAGGAGGAGAGAAGAAGAGAAGAGATTCAAAGAAGAGATTTATAGCTAATACTCTGATAAGAAAGTAAAGAACAGATTTATTACCAGTGAAGCTATAATGGAATCATGTTCGTTGACATTCAAAATATATATTCCGCATTAACTAATTTGAAAGGACCTAATACACATAAATTTATTATAGTAGAATAATAAAAATGCACAACTGAAGCAAGCAAGAATAAAGCACTGTTTTCCGGTTTACTATTATTTAAATAATATTAATAAAAACAATAATAAAAATTACTACTCAAACAATGGAGAGTGGTTTTAAATATCTTTGCACCAAGTTTCCTAATTTGTCAGAAAGCTAGCTATAGGAAAGGAGTATTTGTCGTCCAGACATTAGAAAACTTATGAAAGAGACGTATTTGAAGCAAAGATGGGAGAGAAAGAAAAACAAGAAAAAACACGCTTGGAGAGCATTCAAAGACGATGTCAAATACTTTCCGTGGAAAGAATGAATATCTAAATTACAAAATTAACAGTTGAAATATTTTTAATAGTACGTGAAGAATGATCTTAAGTGGTTTCTCCAACTGGATTAATTACAAATTGATTTTTTTCAACTCACATCTCAATCACATTCCAATCTACGGAGCTGTGAGCGTTGAAGAAGTCATAGTGGACGATTACAAGATTATAAAGGAAATGGAAAGGACAATATCAGTGGAAGATGGATTGTCCAAACATAGATAGCCGGTTCCTGCTAGCCATTACTTAAAGAGGGACAAGTCCACATAACAGAGCATCAAAAGTAATATCACCAAGAGATGAAACCAAGGTGCAAAAAAAGTGATTATGAAGACTTAGATTGATTTTAAATATTTGAATGCTATTGCCTTAAGTTAGCTACATATTTTGTACTCTATATTAAGATTTACTCCAAGAAATAGTATTTTATTATTAACATTTTTTGTAATTTAATGTCTAAAGGTTTAAAAGTTTTCGTATTTATTGCATTTTAAGTTTTGGATGGAAAAAAACTGAGGTCATACTTGAATCAAAAAACAATCAATATAATGAACAATGCTCAAAGAGAAACATATTTTTGCTAAGTTAATATTGCAGACACCATCTCTGTGTTTTATCACATTCCGCTCTATTATTCAGATCCTATGCAGGACGAAGCCACGTATCAAATACTCTTGTTTCGACTTGAGAAAAGACAACCCATTGTCAACAGGAAAGGAGTTTATGCTAGATGGTGACCTCTTGAACAAATGACCTGATTTTAAGCTATTATCCAGCTTGCACTAAGAGCCGGGAAGCGGGCCAGCTGACGCAGCCTATAAAATTATTATATAATATTAATATACAATATATTCATATATATATATCATTAATATTCATTATATATATCGATATATATAATATAACTATAATATAATTATATATATATATATATATTTACTATAATCATTACAGTATATACTAGTATAGATAGTACTATATAATCATCATTGAACCAAGTAAGATAGAAGAAAATGACAGTCGAAAGAAACCCCCCCCAGGCGGTAGAGGGGGCCTTTTTTTACGGGGCTTTTTCCTTTATACCTATTGGTGAGAATCGTCGCAGTCAGAAATCCAAAATTAGAGCTTTTATGTAGACGCCACGGACCCACACTATGACATCTCGTCAGTGTGGGGTTTTATCCCCCGACAGTGAGGCACAACCATCCCTTACAAAACATTTATTCATCCATATTATGGCACCTTTCTGTTCACCTCTGCCAAAATCTCACATTTCTCTTCTCCACGCATTCCTTTACTGGACTCAATTATTTTTCTTCGGTTACCAAGCCGTTCGATTCCCAACACACTTCACCACTTTTAACATTCCCTTAACCAACAGATTATATCCATCCTTTCCACAAATGACCCAAAGACCTTCATACTATTTCAATTTATTAGATCATTTATCCCTCTCTTCACACCACACACACTCTCTAATACATTTTATTCTTCATTTTCAATTCTTCTCACACCTAACATGCCCCTAAGAAATTAGTCCTCTGAACACATTGTACTTTTAAGATCTATACTTTTTTATTCCAGACCATAAGTCTCACTACTATACCAATAACACTGGCAACCAACATACCTTCATGTTAGACCCTAGCGCGCTCACGACTTAGTCCGTTTTACATCCAACAACGATTTTAATTGCACCAGCCAACTTCTGCCACTTCACAATTTTTCCATTACACTCTTTCATCACCGTTCCCTTTTACCCAAAACATATATCCTAATATTTAAGCTCAGACACTTGTCCCGCTGCTCACTTTCTAACATAATTCACACTGAGACTGTCCTCACTTCACAACCATAACCATAATTCTTATCTACGTTTACTTCTAAAACCTTAGGTTAACCCCTGCCAAATCTCTCTACCAATCATCCCAGACTCTCTTCAGATTCATCGCACAATCCAACTATCAGCCTTTATAATAGGCCTAGGACACCTCCACTCTTTTTCCATTCTCCATCATTCTTAACACTCCCTTGCCACCCCACCTCTAAATTCTTCATAACAATCCATATACAAATGAATAACAAGGAGACATAAACACATCCTGCCCTCACTCCGCTATTAATATAAATCACTTTCGACACCATTATTCTTACAAACGCTTCATACATACATAAATATTTTGATTCATTCAGAAGCCTACTACGCACCCGACACTATATCATTAAACACATGCCATAGAGCTTCCTATTAATCCATTCATACGCCTTGTTGCAAGTCAGTAAAACCTAAATAAAATTTATTCTTCTTTCCCCTCATTTCAATGTAAAGATTTTGTCCACAATCTCTACCACTCCTAAACGCACTAATTCTTCGCCAATCAGTCCTTCAGTCACTCGACGCACTTTTCGACAAAAATACCAGTAATAATCTTCCCTACAACACTCAATGCTAAGGTTCGCTCACTATGGTTTCTACAAGTTACCTTATCCCTAATTATTCCGTTATCACTCAGCCACTCACTCTTTTATTAATGAATGAATTTGAACCTATACCTTCCATAAAAGGCTTTGTTACACATACTTCAAATCCAATCATCCCATTTCACTCCGTTCTTGATTCATATTCACAGGAATTTAATCCTATACTTGCTAGATTTACTTAATTCTTAACTTTATATTACTCTACCATTACCCCTTCTTACTAATGATCTCATACCAAAATTCTATTTCTTAGTTGAAATCCAATCCACATAACTTCTGGGTCACCTCTTCCTTGCCGCAAATGTCTTGCAGATCTTGAAAATGATGTTCCACACTTCCCTCACAATCCATTTCATCAATACGAAAGCACCAATCCCTTATCATTATTTCTAAGTAGATTCCCCTTAGCCGATTCAGCAGCCATTAAGGCTCCGTACAGAAGAGCTTCCTAATCCCTTGTAAGTCCACCTTCATCAGTCTTGGGAAGTTCATTTACCTTTTTTTCTCTCCTAATTATGTACACTCTGTTAGTTTCTAAATATCAACCTGTCTATAACCAACATTTTCTTTAAAATTTCATAATTGGCTTTTAGTATCATTCAACAACTCTTCTTTTTACTTTTAACCGCTTGCATCACCTCTTCATCCACACTCACTGTTAACATTCTTACTTCATAACTTAGAACATCCACAGACCTTCCATTTGCACCGACCAACAACTTGCTCTCCATGTCTCCCCAGACTTCGTTCCAGTTTTCACTTCTTCACATTCATGATTACTTCGAGCGTTCTGTGCAATACTTATTCCTTATTACCTTGTTAAATTAACTTCTCACTCTATTAATTGTAGCATTCCTTCCGTATCACGCTTCCTTCCTTCCAGCGCCACTACTTAGTTTTAATAGAACAACCATAATGATCCGACAATCCCTTTGCAAACCCTCACTGATTTAAACATTCAACACATACACTTCAACATCTCCTTTCTTCACCAACACAAAATCTTCATACTTTTTAATTTCTTATTCACTCTCTACCTACACCAACTCTTAGTATACTTATGGAATACTCTTGTGTTTGAAGAGAATTTACTAACACCCACTCATATATACTATATATATAGTTATATATATACTATATATATATATATAATATATTAATAATTTATATATATATCCTATATATACTTGAATTACTTATTATCTAAAATATAATATATACTTATATACTATATTATTATATATATACTACTATATATATATAAATTATATAATATATATATATATATCAATATATTAGATTAATTAGATATATATATAATACTATATAATATTACTATTATATAGTATAATTTATATATTATATATATATATATATATTAACTCTATATATATATAATACTATACTATATATATATATATATAATACTATATATAATATACTGATATAGGTTAACAAAAAAACAAAAAACTTCCCTCAGATCACAAACCTCCACCTCCTTTTACAACCAACATGATATCAGAGACATCAAAACCTATAAAATTCACCAGCAACAGGACCAGCCTCAATCTCAAACTTCCACCTGAAACACCTGAGGAAAAAATTCTCATTCATCACAGAAATCTTTACAAATTTGGGAAACTCACATATAGTCATATACCCAATCTGGAAACAAGCTTCTGTTATCCCAAATTGAACCCAAAAAAAGACCAAATTCCCCCTCCCTTATCGACAATCTCCTTCTCTCACCATCAGAAACCTGCTTAGAGAAACTAACTATTAAAACAAATCCCCACAGCTCCCTCCCAGAATTCCAACCAATGTGATTTAAAGGCAATTTTTCATTCAACAACAGTCCTTCACCTCCCTCACACAACACATAATTAATGGGATCAACCAATCCCCATCACACATCCCACACATAAGCAGTCGACATTAACAAAGCCTTTTGACACTGTACCCAAACACATCCTAATTCAAAAAATCCTTCAATCACCCCTAGAAAACAATGATAAAAGTGGCTTTCAAATTTCCTTACCAAAAGCTTTTAATCGCCTCCATCAAAAACCCTCTCACACTCCATTAACGTACAAAAAGATCGAACCACAGACAGGCGCCAATCTCTCTCCAACTTCCTCTTACAATCTCTTGTTCGCAGATCTGCCACCCTAACCAACCAATGATCACCAAAGCTAATTACAGTTGCGCACAGACGCACATCAGTCCATTCCCAACATTCACTTGTAAACACAGCATCCCAGCACACACACCCCAGAATACCTACAATTATTAGAAACTGGCTACTACCAATAGAATGACAAGCTTCCCCCTTAGAATACCTCACATTACTACCCATAACCCACAGGAACCGCGACAATCCTCATTACCACCCAATAGTCCCTATTTGAACAACACACCTTCCCTTAAATCAAAACCCTAAAAAATATTTAGGACTCACTTACGATAACACATATACTTCTCCACACCACATCGAACAAATTACTCCTTCAACCCACGAAAATTAACACCTCTCCGAACTATCCTCCCAACACAACTTCAGCGACAGAAAACACACCCTTGCCACAAATCACAAACAACTCACTCAGAACTAATGTTAAACAATGCCTACCCCGCATGAGTTTCAGCACGCTATCACAATCAACTTATAAATAAAATTGCAAATCACACAAGCCACTGCCTCATAGAATAATCGCTGGATGTACTAAAAACAACCCCATCAGCATTACATGCTCGACACAAACACTTCCATCCCTACACTATGAATGGTAGGAGACACAAGTTACTTTCCAGAAAACAACTCAATTCCAACCCATCCATTGCCACCAAATACCCCAACCCCTCCCCCCTTCCGACAACAGATAAAATCCCCCTCCCTCAACAGCCAAACTTTTAATGACATCTACCAACACATTCACCCACCCCCAAAATAGGTCTTGGCCGCTCTCACATCCATACACATAATTAACGTAACACAATATCTACAATAAGTCGCTCAAAATAACAATTACTAAACACCCCATCCCTAAACATCTTCTATACAAGTAATTACAAGTGAGAAAACAATATTTAACTGGCGTTAAAAATCGCCATCTTTGACGCTACTTAGGTTGCAATAATATAATTTTCCTATGCGTTATACGCCCCATCTGCACTAGATGTGTATAATACCAGGACACAATGGAGCATTACCCTTCTGGTGCCCTGCCCTCGACGCCCCCATACCACCTTCGCTGTAACTTCTCTTCTTGACCTGTGGAACCGCCCAAGAACCAGTGGCGCTTTCTGGAGGGTGAGTGGCCATCCAATTATGGTTGGAGGGGCAGAAAAATATATTATATAATATAATATATATTATATATATATATGATAGTATATTTAATTAACTATTAGCTCTATCTTTATATAATGTAGAATTAAATTATATATTATTTATAATATATAATATATATATATATATATACTATTAGATATAATATATTATATATATTATATTGTTATATTTGCCCTGTTATGTTTTAAGACGACTTCGTCAGTTTTGATTTTTTTTTTAACATATTGCTAGTATATGATAATAAACAATGAATTTAAGTGGTAATGGACATGATCAAAAGTTCGAAATATTTTACAAATAATTATTTATTTAAAAATCAAATTTATATCAATACAATTTTTAAAAGAATTAAATATCTCGAAAGTACGAAACTTACAGAAAAACAATTGATATTTGATAACATTATAAAGATTTATTATAAAATGTAAAAAATAAAAAAAAAAAGAAAAAAAAAAAAAAAAAAAAAAAAAAAAAAAAAAAAAAAAATTTGTTCATAAATAAAATATCTCGAAAGTACGACACTTACAGGAAACCCAATTACATATTTTGAATCAGCATTATCAGCATTTATTTACAAGAAAGTAAAAAAAAAATATTTAATAATAAAAAAACAATTAGGGCTCAGGCCGACGAGGGCAGAGGCGGGGCGTGACGTTCCATACCAGCGTTAGAAGGGTTGGAGGAACCCGCGAACCCAAAAACAAGATGGGAGGTTCCGGAGACCCTCCCGGAGAGGGGAGAAAAGTCGTACCTAGTCGTTCCGTTGAAAGTGTAAGGTTCCTTCTTTAGTTTTAACCTAGAGCACTTTACCCATATAATAATTTAATAATTGTTTAAATTTAGTTTTCAAATTAATTATAAGGTTTTAAACAAAACAACATGTGCAAAAAAACTTTATGTACTTGAAACAGTTTTAAATCTAAAAAAATGGCTCCACAAAAATAGCAATAAACAACTAAGACCTATAAAATATCTCAAAGGAGTTTTTGCTTAAACCTTAACCAAAAAATATTTTATTTTTATAATAATATTCTTATTTAATAGTGATAATTAAGACTAATTATTAATATTATTTATATTATTTATTTATTATATATATAATAGTACTATATTATAATATTATATAGATATATATTATATATATATATATAAATGAGACATATATATATAATATATTATGATACTATTATTTTCTTACTATACCTTTATATATATATATATATAATAATATATTAGTATGATATCTTAAGATATATATATATATAATAATATATATATATATATATCTATATACTATATTATAATACTTATAGTAATATATAAAACATATATATCATATTATATACTATATAATAATTATATATTATATATATATAGATATAATATAATAATACTAATATATAATATATATACTATATTATATAATATTATAGTAACTATTATTAAATAATATATATTATGTTCACTGTGTGTGTGATGTCGTCAGCATTCTCCGACGAGGGCAAGGACATGGTAACAAAAAAGCCAATCTTAAAAAACTACTATAACAGCTACACGGAAATAAATAATCATTTTATTAATCAAGAGACATTTTTACCACTGAAAATTAAAAAATAAAAAGAATAAGCTTTTAAAAATTAATTGTTAAATATTCTAAATATGTAGTTTTGAGAATACGACAGAAGCTGAAGATGATAGTCTCGGCAAAGGTAGAAGCGCGCAGGTTGTAAAATGTTGAATTTTTTTCTTTTATAACTAAAGAACTACCAACACGGTAAAAATGAGAATGGACAAAGAGTCGGTTTCTCGCTCTACGGGACGACGGGACGAGGGACTTAGTCTCCCTCTTCCCTCCGGTAGTTGCTCGAAACCCCATAAAAGAGATATAAAAGAAAAATATATATTTTTCCCAAAGCGTAAAAATAAAAACTGATTATGGCAAACTTACTTGCTCATCGAGAAACTAGCAGGATTCAGTCTATCTCACAGCGAGTATCATTGCCAGGGTCTAAGATGATATACAAATACTTAAGGTGTTAGTTAATAAATCAGAATAAAATTAAATTTTTTTTTTTTTTAAGTTTTGTCGAGGAAATTACACGGTAAAATCAAAATGCTATTTATTTAATTGTAGAGTGTAGATGTTATAGTTTTTTAGTTACATGCCTGCGCCTTTCGGTATGCTGGCATATATATATATATAAATATATATTGATATAAATATATATATATATATATATAGTATATATATCACTAATATTATATATATATATATATAATAATATTATAATATAATAATATATTATAATTTATATATGTACATATACTTATATATATAATATAATATATTACATAATAATATATATATATATAATACTATATATATATTATAGTACTATAATATTACTATATAGTATTATATTATATATAGCCAATATATTTAAAATCTAAAATATATTATATTAACTATTAAAATATACTATTATATACTTATAATACTATAATATATATATATATATATATGCTACTCTATTTCATATTCAACAATTCATCGAGTATGCAAAAGTTTAAATATAATTCAATTAATAAAAAATAAAGACAAAAATTAAAAAAAACCCTAGAAAACTAATCGGATTCACACTGAGTAGTTGATTAACATGTTCTATTGATTTTGTTAATTCAAGTTGAATTATACAACAAGAACTGATCGAGGAGATAATATAGTAATGAATCCCTACATGAATTTTAAAAAACTAGAAGCAATATTTTTTGAATTTACTTAATTACCAAAGTGAAAAAGTTTGTGATGATTCGATAATTTTAGAAAAAAAAAAAAATGGCCAGCCAGTAAACGTCAGAATTGTTATGAGACTAGTACCAAAATAATAGCTATAAATTTATATATATTATATAATTACTTAAATATAATACATATATAATACATATATATAATATAATATTTTTTATAAACTATATATATAAATTATATATATATATTATAATATAAGTATATTTTTATATACATATAATAGTATATAATAATATATAATATATATACTATCTGCCCATCCGATGGCTGACCCGCGTTATCACAGCTGAAGCACACTCCTATAATATATATATCTATATTATTATCTTCCTTCTTACTCCCCAACTGGGGGGTAAGGTGCGTTACATTCATCGAAAAGAAAAGAGTAGAAGAATCAGACACAAGTCGAAAGAAAGGCCCAGCTTTAGCCTCCCCACCTCTTACTATTAGTGAGCGAACTCCGTCGCATGAGAGTCAGAAAATCGCACCTTAGAGCTTCTACGGGACCGCGACGGGACGCCTCACGCTATGGCATATCGTCAAGATGTAGGGTTCATTCCCTGAGCCAGTGAGGCCACAAACATACCCTTTACACAACAAAACACCCTCAATCCACTCCTATTATGCACTTGCATTCTCGGCTCTGCAAACTTCACCTCTCTGCCTTCAAGACATTCGTTTCATTGACTAGTCATACTTTTTTCTCGTTTTCTCCACAGCCGGTGCATTCCAACACACTCACCAAATGTACATTCCGCTTAAACACGACTTCATTCCATTCCCTTTACCACATGACCAACCATCTCACAAGCGTACTTCAATATGGTATTCTCTCATTTGCCCTGTTTTTCACACCACATAACACTTTAACTACGTTCATTCCTCATTGTATTCGAATCTATTTTCATTCGTTAACACGCACGCCCCATATCTCTTATATATATATATATATCATATATATATATATATACTCAATATATATATATACATACTATATAATTACTATATAATATATTATATTATCATACTAATATATACTAATATATAATACATTATATTATATATTTAACTTTCTTTCTTACCTTTCTTTCTCTTCCCTTCATTCTCACAGATGCGGTTTCCACCCGTGAACAGCACGGAAAATAAATAACTTCACGTAGAACCTGACGTAAATCCGAACGGAAAACACACAACACACAACACCACACACACATACACAACACACACACACAAAAACACACACACCACAGACGCAGACAAACACATTATCACTGCAATAAAAATACAAATGAATTGTAGTATTCCCCTTAGACAAATAAGACTACGATCTTATATTCTTAGAGACTTGACATACGAAGCCACATGATAATTAACTCTCCATACACAATGAAACACCACCTCAAATGGCGCACATTAAACTTCAATGCAGGTGAGCCATGTATGGAGTTGCAATGATATTCGCACCAAACAAAAATAAACTCTTGAATCAAGAGTACAGGCAAATAAAATGAATAAACTGTCACAAATAACTCAACATTTTGACTGTAATTTGTTTACTTAGTAAAAATGTTTGGGAGGAAAGCCCCTGAACTCCCAACGATTAATCTAAAAATTATTGCACTCTTAGAGAACTAATGACTGAATTAAATGGAGAAAGCTTAATAACAAAGATATGACGGCCGGGAGTCGGAGAAACGACATTTTTATATTGCTAGAGACGGAGCCGGAGACGGAGCAGAACTTAGAGCAATTTTAAAATGTTGGTGTCGGAGCGAGCTAATTTTGTCGTTAAAAAATTTGTTCCGTTCTCGCAGCCTCGGTCGCTATACTGCGCATGAATGAAGTTACTGTTGGGAATGGGATTGGCAGTATAGGTAGTTTTTATTTACATAAAACAATAGCACTTCATCTGTCGTTATACTCTCTTTGATTGAACATTTATGTGAATATCATATTAAGGGAAGGGGGAGGTTGAGGGGGGAGGGGGAGAGGAAGAGGATGGGCAGGGAAAAAATGCGACAGCGAAATTAAAGTTGAGATCGATTCATTTTGGAGTACATTCTTCTATTCTTTATTCAAGTTATACAAAGGTGGAATATAAGCAACGACAATTCTGTCTGATAAATGTGGCCAGGATTTAAATTGGCTCTACCTGCAATAATGATAAATATGGCCGAAGTTTGACCATGTACAGCGCAACCGTAATCTTATTTTGCGCATATGAGAACAATAAAGAGATGGAAAAGAGATTTTCAATCTGTAACCCATGTTTTGGAAGCGGGGAAGTCTAAAGCAGTGGTTTGGTTTTTCAACTGGGGTGCGCGCACCCCTTGGGATGCGTCTCGATATACCAGGGGGTGCAAGACAAGCTTGAAGAAAAACTTTAAATTTTATTTTTTAGTAATTATATATATATATATATATATATATATATATATATATATATATATATATATATATATATATATATATATATATATATATATATATAATTTAATTTATAATATAATTATATATATATATATATATATATATATATATATATATGGAAAAAGTATAGCTATTGACCTTTTTATCTAAAGTAAATTTTTAATTTTAATTTATTATAAATGAAAGTAAATATAAAAATTAATTTAAAAATTATAGGGAAATAGTATTTTGAAGTTATAATTCGAAAATATATTAAACTACTTGTAGGTCTTACTTTACACTGCGGAAGGAAAATTTTACCGACTTTACCGATATGCTGGCTTTTAGTCTTAACATGAAACTTCTTTGAGTAGGATGTCGTTTTTTTTATGTCTCGAA
>JABUQX010054001.1:0-25000 GCA_015478945.1 Trachelipus rathkii | reverse complement strand
AGCATCCTTATGAGGTACAACAGTGAGAATTCTGAGACGTGTCAATCCAATAAAGGGATTCCTTGAAGGGGAGAGGAGAAATTAATCTGAGTATGTTTATAGCAGAGAGCGAGAATGAAGATGCATAAGTAGGACTTGATATGTGGGGACAGGATGTCACATTATGTGTGAGATGATTGTGATTTATATGGTTTGTGCTGGCCTTATTCATGAATATAAGAGTTATAGGACCTCATATCGACTTGGCACTCTACCGATGCCATATATGAGGGATCTCTGCAGTCATAATGAAAAGCTTTAGTTATTTCTTAACTGTTCGCGCGACGAGTTCTCACTAAAAAGAGATATAAGAGGAGGAGCAGACGTTAAGGCTAAGGCTTATCAGTTCTTATACGATTTTTCGTCATATTGATTTCTAACCATAAATTTTCATGATTCCAGTGTGTATAGTGTATGCTAGCAACTTTACCACACACCCCAGAGTATTATATGGGAGGAAGAGAAATGATGATGTGTATGTTTAGAAATATAATAGAATGAATATTTTTTTTATTTTACTTATAAATTATATTTAATATTAATTAAAAAATATACATTTGTTTTTAAATATTTACTTAATTTGGGTTTTTTTATAGAATAATCAAGATTTGAAATATTTATATTACAGTGTTTAATTAATTATAGTATATTATAATTATATTATAAATATATTATTTTAATAAAATATAAGGTATAATCGGCAACTGAATATTTAATATTAATTGTTAATATAGATAAGTAATTATTGTCTACTTGAACCCTTTTTATTCGTTATTTATATATATTTCGTTAATAGTTAATATTATATATATATATATTATTATATTACTTAATATATATATATATATTATATAATTAATATATATATATAATTTTTAATATAATATATATTATATTAATTATAATATATTAATTATATCATATATATATTTAATATATTATTAATATATATATTAATTATATTATATATATATATAATATTAATTATAATATATAGTAATATATATGTAATATTTTTATATTTATTTGTTATATATAATGATTTTGTTACAAAATAATAATAATATAAGTCACATTAACAGTGTCCAAATATAGTATAAATTTATAAACTATTTATAAGTTTTTTATAAGTCTTTAAATAATAGATATATTTATTTTATTATTATTTTATCATAATTATTATAGGTAATTATATTAAATAATAATTAAGTTTAGTAATTAAATTCTCATCTTCTTCATCTCTCTCTCTCTCTCTATTCATTTACTTCTCTCTAGCCCTGGCGCTCGCGTCATGCTCCGATCTTTTTCTTTTCTCCGCTTCTCTCTCATACTCTCTACTCTTCTGATAAAGAGTAGATAAAATGCTAGTACTTGAATATCTCCTTAAGGTTTGTTAGAGTCGGTATCTAATAAGATATAATATTTTTCCGACCATCCGATCTCCGACTCCGACTCTAGATACTTACACCTACTTCATTGTATGATCATATATTATATATATATAATTATATTCTAATACCGGTATAGACTACCGTAACTTACGAGATATTTCGTACTCCACCCATTTTGAATAATAATACCGACTCGTACTATATTATTACCCTATTATATTTAGTGGAAAATTATCTCGATACCCCAATCATACTATGCGCGAATCGTCCGAATTATATATCCATATCTCCAGGCATAATCCTATTATTAATAATATCTTACAAAATTAATATAATCAATAAACACACTAGCACCAACTCAATAAATATAACTAATACTTATAACTAAACATAATATAATAATATATAACATATTATATAATTATATATATTAATATTTATTAATATATATATATATATTATATTATTAATATAATTAATATATATATATATATATTACATATAATATATAATATATAATAATATAAATTATTTAATTATAATTATATATAATATATATATATAATATATATATAGATATATATTACGATATATATATATATTAACTATATATATATATTATTAATAGTCTATATAAATCGTTAATGATAAATTTTGATATTTACTTTATATATTATAATATATATATTTTAAAATAATATTATATATTTATATGAAACGAAAAAATAATTTCATGGCTACGTCACTCACTTATATTATATATATATATATATATATTATATATATATAATATATATATTTATATATATATATATATATATATATATTATATATATTATTAATATTAATATATATTAATAATATATATATATATATATTAATATTATATATTATATAATACTATATATATATATTAAAAAACGTGATAAAAAAAATTTCAGCTACGGTCACCTATAGTATATATATATATATATAAATTATTATATTATATATATATATATAATATATATATATAATAATATATATATATATCATATATTATATTGCAGTGAGATTGAATGATGGACATGTTGTTAATGTTAATGTCGTAGTTTAGTAAGAGCTAGGTCTGGTATAATTAAAATAAGGTTATTTAGAATATATCATGAAAGACAAATGTTGAATTTCAGTGAATGGTATACCAAATTCATTAGGGGTCGATTAGTTTAATATTGGATGTGTAGAGAATAGATAAATAAATGAGGTAAAGAACGTATTAGCAGAGTTGTGTGTTGGTATGTAAAGGAAAGGGTATACTGATATGATAATATAGAGAAGAAACTCGCAAAATGAAATTCTGGCATAGACGGGCATGCCTTAATTTTGACTCAATACATGTGTATAGATATATATAAGTAGTATATATATATATATAATTGAGTATTACTAGTTGGTTGGTTAAGCGGATATATATGTATGTGTTGAGTATGCTGGGAATATTCCGATCGGCTATAGGGGGAGATCGAGGATATAAATTAGTTGATGATTATTGGTAGTGTACAATACAAAGGGATATTTATCTACTTTGAAATAGTGAAATGAAATTTCATGTAGATTTATTAAGATACAGTGTTAATCAGGCGAGTATATATATGAAATACATCATATTCATCATGGCCCACTTATACTTTATCCCTAAAGGGAGATGAATCTGGGGCGGTTTTAGAAGTGTGGCTTTTGTCGTAGCATACATACACTGGAAACAGAAAAGTAGTGGAATAATATGACGAAAGTCGAAATGAGAAAGCTCAGCCTCCCCCCCCTACCGCCCCTTTATACCTTTTAGTTGAGAACTCGTCGCAGTAAGAAAATAAACTAAAGCTTCACGGACGGACCCTCACAATTATGCGCATCTCGCCAGTGTAGAGGCTTATCCTGTAACCCATGTGGGCCACAGACATCCCTCTCACAAAGACCGCCATTCACTCCTATTATGCATTCGTTTCTTCTTCGCCTCTGCCTAAACTCAGATTTGCCTCCTTCAGGGAATCCCTTTTGTTGACTCAATCCATTTTTCCGGTCTTCCCCCAGCCGATCGGATTCCCAGCATACTCAACACTATACATCCGGCTTAACCAACCAAGAGCTATCTCCATCCCTTTCCACATGGCCAAACATCTCAGAGATGATATTCGAAATTGGGTAATTGGTCTTCTGTATGTCTGACCGCACCTGTGGCTTCCCCAGATATGCAAACGGGATCATCGAAGATCCATACGTTTTCATCTACCTTCGGACTCTGATGGATATATCCAAAATTTAGCTTGCATCGAGCTTCACACGCGTCCCGTCGTAAGATAGTCGCTTTTTACGATTCAGATACTTCTCGTGATGTCTCTGCTCTAGAGATCGATATTATATCCTCTAACTATTCCAAGAAGCACATGTGTCTACTTACGAAAGGTGGAGCACTCTAACACATGCGGTAAATCAGAACAAACCCGAGTAACTGATGACTTCTATTTCTGATATTTATTCGTCTAATATTATTCTCTTATCTAACTCATTTCTGTTTTCAGTTAGTTATTTAGTATTTGACTTACGCACTTACCCCCAGTCATATATTGAGTGATATAGTGAGAGAGTGAAATATAGTGGTTGATATTGTATTATATGAATAGATATATATATTATATATAGTTATACTTATATAATAATATTTTAATATATATATATAATATATATATTTATAATTAATATATATATATATATATTATTTTTCAGATACGATTTTATAATTGAAAATAATTTTATATTTTATTAATTAATATAGCAATTAACTTGAAGATACGACTCTTAATGCTAGTAACAGTCTATACACCGTATTAAAATTAATATATATATATATATATATATTATATATTAATATATAATAGGGTGACCGTAGTCAGAATTTTTTTTATTTTACGTTTTTTATATATATATATATACATTTATATATTAATATTACATTCTTGTGAAAATATATATAATATCGTCATATATTATTTTTTTATATATGTATATATAATTTATAGAAACATTTAATGTTAATTTAAATATAAATAATTTAATTATTATGGAATAAATTTTTATACATATGAATATTACTAAATTATTATATTATATATATATATATATTAATAATATATATTATATTATATTATATTATTAATTATTTCCTGAGAGAGTGGGGCCAGGTAGAGCGCCAGTACGGATGTTTTGTCTCGTGTGCGTTTAGTTCGGATTCTCATTAGTATAATGTTCCTAAAATAAGAGGTTGAATATTAGTCTGATAATTCATATTATACTTATATATATATAATATTATATGATTATATATGGATAATTTTAAAATGTGATGAGGTGAGTAAGTTTCATAGATTTCGGTTATAGTACGGAGTCTACGGTGTGAATTTTATCATTAATAGGAGCGCGCTCGGTAGCAGGGAAAATTTTTTTTCGTAGTCCGGAGTTATATATCGGTATATATTATAGTAATATAGTATATATATCGGTATATTATATAAGTTATCTCTGGAGTCGATAAAATATTTGAACCGTACTCCACTAACTCCATGTAGGAAGAATAGCTAGCACATTTTCCTCTCTCAGATAAATATGATATAGTGAGAATGATAATGTATAGAGGTATTATTAGATAGAAGAGATAATATATTTATATATATAATATATAACGATAATAGAGAGAGTGATATTAGTAATATATATATATTATATATATAATAGTATATGATATATATGAGTTATAGTAGATAGAGATAATATATATAATATAGATGAGACGAGATATGAAGTGAATGTGAATAGTATAGTAGTTATAGTAAGTAAATATTTACATATATATATTCAATTTTTTTTATACCAGTTTATAATATTAAAAAATATAATATAATTAATATAATTTCTCATTTTTATCTTTATTATTAATCTACATATGATTTATTATTTCTTTAACGAAATATATGGTTTAAATTTTCGATTAACAAAAAATTACTCAAATTATTATAATTAAATATATATTAATAATTTATATATTATATATATTATATATATTAAATATAATATATATATATATATAAAATCGGAATAAAAATAAATTCTCTGTGAGCTTACGTAGGCCACTATTATATATATAATATATATATATATTATATATATTAATAATATATATAATATATATATAATTATTATATATATATATATATATATATATATATATATATATATATTATATACTATATATATATATAATATATATTGGGAATATTAAAAATAGAAAAAGAGAGCGATCACAGTATACATATATATGAGAAACGAAAAAATAAATTTCTGGGTCTACTAGGCCTCATATATTATATATATGAATTCAATAATGTCTTGTTAGAATTACTTTATCAAATACATTAATTATATGATTTTTTATAAATAACAACTGTAACTGTACTTATATATATAATTTAATTATTTTATAGTTAAATAAATATAAATAAAATAATTTAAATTGAATAATTTTATAAATATATTTATTTCTCTATTATATTATCTATTTAGTTTATTATATAGTGTCATGTATTATATTAAAAGTATTTATTGGGACGGGGTATACATGTCATTATATTATCTAGTTTTCTGATTATCTTCATTATTTTAAATTATTTTCGAATTAAAGTAATAAAATTCTGAGCTATGAACAGTTAGACCACCTTATCCTCATAAAGCCTTTATTTATATTTGTAAAGACATATAAATATAAGTCACATCACTTTTGATTTCAAAAGCTACTATTTTAATATAGTTTATAATCCTTATAAAGTCAGTTTGAGGTGAATTATAAATATTAGGTATTATATGTGAAAATATATAAATCTCCTCAGACCTGTGTAGAGACGAAGATCTGCGAACTAATTTAATTATATAATATTAATATATTATAATATATTATATATATATATAATTAATTAATGTAATATATATATTAATATTAATAATATATATATATTATATAATCATCTCTACGAATCAGTGAGCTGTATTAACTCAACTGAACTATAAATGACATGGGGGTATATAAGTTATATAGCGTGGTAAGCTATATAATACATTAACACTTGTAAAAAATTAGTAAAAGTAAGTAAAATATAAGAATATATTTATGACGAATAAATATTACGAAAAGATAAAGTATCAGGGCCTTACCTGCCTCACTCACTTTATTATATACCTTTAATGAATGAGAGATACTACTGTCGGTACTATATAAAGTATATAGTAATATATATAAACTAAATGTGCATTATCACGACGGGCCTACCTAACTTATAATTTAGGTAATCTACTGATCCAGTGTTAGGGCTTATATCCTTATTAAACCCTATTGTGTTGTGGACTCACAATACTAATTAACTCCTCATATCATCCTCTCAAATGCAACCTCAGCCATATTCATACATCTACTATTATATTGGCTATTACTCTATTATTTCTTTATCTTACAGCTCAGCGTCCTAAGTCATAAGAAAAGATATACTTGAATCATTATCTAAATCTCCTTGCCAAATTATAGATGAGGATAATCACTTTTGAGAATAATGACACTCGCTAACATTATATGATATCTCCGTGCTATGGAATTTCGCCCTACTAGAAACTGAAAATACGAAATGACCATTCATTTATTTTTTAATTTTATTCTTTTCAATCATCTCCCATAACTCTACACATTCGGCTATGGTATAAGAAAACCTAAACCAAATAAATTCATATAATGGTCGCCATATCATGCGCACATTATAAGAGCCTAATTATCCTTATTAGCGTCGAGATCGTGGTGATTCACTCTGAGCTCTTCTCTTGGTGACTCAGATAGCGGCCATTTGCGTGTCGCCAGGACGTCATATCATCAACCCTCTTAACACCCTTCTTTCTCATTTTTATCAATTCTTCACACCTCAAACGACCGCTAATGAAATATGTTTGCATGCCGCACGCCGTCTCTTTAGTGTGTAGATTATAACGTGTTTAGATTACACACCTTGCACGTGTACACCCCTCACATATACAAACTCATTAACCACATGGTATCACAAGCAGCAGGAACCGCTCATATATAGATATATGGAGTTCTCAGTGAGTATAAGATCCCTTCCACGCTTGAGGGAGTTCATGTGATATATTGGATAAATAATATGTTTACAAATCACTCACTACATTATATTACGTATATCCTACCCATGAGAGGCCGATTTAATAGATAGATTACTCAGGATTACTATCTTTGTAATTCTTTTGACTATTAGTTTACCCTGGGTATTCTTCATTATTGTACCTGTAAAGTTATTATTAAAAAGCACATCCATATAAACATAACCTTATATTATATACTTAATACTATAATTTA
The DNA here is from genome assembly GCA_015478945.1 of Trachelipus rathkii. Taxonomy (NCBI): domain Eukaryota; kingdom Metazoa; phylum Arthropoda; class Malacostraca; order Isopoda; family Trachelipodidae; genus Trachelipus; species Trachelipus rathkii. Next base: position 17,131 of record JABUQX010054001.1, on the reverse strand, counting down.
CATAACTCTCAGAGATTTGTATTATACTTAATAATATTGATATTATGTTATTTATTATTGGTACCTAAAATCGTATTAATATTTTGTGATGATATTTAAAAAATTAATAAAATATAAAAAAAGTAATTATTTATGTTATTTTATTCTAATAATTTCTCCAATATCTAATAATTTATAACGCTGTATATATATCCATAATATATGTTTATTCTAAGTTTTCTTAGTAATCTATTTAATCTTAGTGTTTTTCGATATATTCTCAATTGCTCAGTAGGTTAAATTTTACTTTATATATTCACCATATATATATATATATTTTAATAATATATATAGATATTAGTATTAATATATATATATTATTATTAGTAATTTTTCACTAGAAGGTGGTAAGTAGAGAGAGAGGAAGCATTGAAGAGTTCGTATATATATATATATAGTAGTTAATTTTCTCAAAATGGGTATTATAGTCGTAGTATATATATATATATAAGTCGTGTAATTACAAATTGTGGTAAGTCGGATTCTGAGGATGTTCTCTCTCGAGATGTCTCGTGATATTTTTTACTCAAAGAGGTGTAGATGTCGTGAGAGTCGTAGAAGGTCGGTATAGGTCGGATATTCGGAAAAAATTTTTTTGATAATATCACTCGAAACTCCACATCACCTTGTGAGTTGAAGTAAATGCATTATGCTTTTATTACCTCTTCAGAGAAGTGAGAGTAAGAGTAAGCAGATAGACGTGAAAGAGTAATAAGTGATGAGAGAGAATATAGATCTCAACTTTTGTGAAGCAAAAGATCCACAACCGAGTAATGAGAGAGAGTATAGCCGGAAGTTAAGGAAATACTACGTATTAGTTATAATAATACCTAGTATTATATTAATAATGGGATAAAAAATAAATATATATAAATATAAATATCTTTAATACTTATTCACTTATTTTATTATTCAATTAGTTCTTTATATATTTCTTTTATACTATATATATATTTGATGGGCGTATTTTACAGCTTTCAGATTTCTAACAAAAATATGAACCTATTATATATTTTGTCCAAGTATACTATACGACTGTTTTTTTAAATATAGAGGTTTTATTAGTAGTAAAATATTCTGAGTTGGCAGCATTTTACAGCCATTGTTTTATAAGGATATAATGAAATAATGCTAATAATAGTAATTTTATATATAATATTTTAACTATAATAATATATTTAACTTACATTTATCTTATCTAAAGTTAGTATTAATTTAAGTATGTATTTTTACTATATGACTTTTTACAATTAGATTTGATAGGTTCTATAAAACTAATTCTAGCTATGTGATAATTTTTAATTAACTTGCATACGGCTTAATATAATAGTAATATATGATATTAGTATCTGCCTCAAGTATATTCTTCCGCTATTAAAACGTCTCAGTATGTCTATGAATGGATTAATAATTTGTGCTCTGTGACTTGACACAAATGAGGTTCTGGTGAGATATCTCTCTTAAAATCAACGGTAAAGGCTATAATTCCGTTTTTATGATATTCTTCATGCAGAACGCACATCAACAAAATGCTGCATATTAATCTAATACCCTTTTATGTATATATGCAGATATATTAAAAAAGATAAATAATATTTAAAAATGATATCGATTAAAATTTTTTCAAGCAATTTTTGATCTTAAGGACCTTTGTATTTTTTGTGACTTATGAAGCTTGTTATATGAGCTCTTACCAAATTACTTGATCCGCTTAAGAATCGTAGTTCTATAGTATGGCCTCTCTGCTATATTTATATGGTAAATTCAAGTTATGGGAAAATTTATCATGTGATAACGCAAACGCCTTGTATTGAGAGGAATATAAGACTTGATCACAAACATAATAGAGAAAAAACAAGTAGTCTCCTATTCCTCACTATTTGATTTCCAAAAGCCTTTTTAAATAGTTAAATTCTATTACTTGTTACTAAAGTCAGTTGGGCAGGACAAGAGTGAAATGGTACTCCGCAAAACTTCAATTATTAACTCATCTTACCGTAAACCTCAGCAGCCACAGTGAGAGGTTATAGATGGCCTTTTGAGAGTTGAAACTACTCACCTAATATATATATAATGTGTAAAGGCTAATCAATTATATATTCAATCCATAAAATATTATATTGATCCATTATGCTAAGTGATTACTTGATAAATATGATCCAATAAAGAGTTTTATATATTGAAATAATGTTTACATAAGGTGCCAACTGATAATAAATTTAGTGATTATTATTTAGTATATTACAATAAATATAATTTGATATATATACTTGAGTATATATGTACTAGCTACGTATCCTATATATTAGTTTAATGTTATTATTAATGTGATAAATATATAGTTCTACATAGTAAGAAACTTAGCACTCATACACTACTTTGGATAAAGATACAATATTACCTCAAATCAATATAAAGCAATATACATTCCTAGCCTCACTTAAAATACTTACTGTATACTTATATATATATATATAATATATATACTGAACTATATGGAAGCATTTCTTGCTACCTTGTGACCTTTATTTATCTTGGAATTACTAACTTTCTATCCTCTTTATAGAGATAGTATGTTATCTCAAGGAGACAATTAACTAGTGCTCCTACCATTTTCATTAATTATTTTTATATAATTTGCTATCAGTTTTCTTAGTATCATGGTGCTCTAAAGACTAAAAGAAGTTACCCGCTGATATCTCGAAAACTAAGTAGATACAATGAATAACTGGATGGCTTACATCATATGAGTAAATGCCGTGATAGTTTGGCAGCAAATTTGTGAATGGGAAAATGAAAGATAAAAAATGCAGGTTATATTTACAATTGTTTATGTTTTTTAATGATTTTTTTGTTTTTAATTACTCCGAAATTTTTTTTCGGTGTAATTGCAGGAAAAAATTATTAAGTTCAAAAGAAAATTGATCTTCAGTTAAGCAACTTTAGTATTTTATTATTAAAAGGTTGGAATAACAAATGTCGAAAGGACTTGAACTTACTGAATGTCGTTTTAAAGAAAGCAGACTTGGCTTTCTGTGTGTCCGTCACACTCAGACACAGGTGGCCTACAGAGGTGTCAATTGAATGGGATCGGTATTTCTCATTACCTGTCGTTAAGTGTGGAGGCGGTGAGCAGGAGTCGCACCCTGCAACACGAGCTAACCCACTGACAGGTGTCATCTCTCAGACACGTAGCTGGGGGAATGTGCCGGGAGTAAAGAGAACCCTCTCCCTCGGAGGGGCTGAGAGGAAGAAAATCACAGGTCGAAAACACGAAACACGACACAGTGCGTGCCTCCATAGATGGGAGGACCTCAGTGATGAGGAGGACCGACTCTTTGTGAGTATTTCTTTTAAGCGCACATAGAGTGTTATTACGCTCTTCCTCTCGAGAGAATATTTCTTTTAGTGATATAAAAAAAAACACGAATATGTAAAATACAAAAAATTTGCTCTTTTATGCCAGTGCAATATTACGCGAATATCACAGCTGTGTGCTAAAATCTCTGTATATACAGCTTTGTTTTCTTGGACCTATAATACTGTTATGGTATATAAGGTAGTTAGACTACTTCATGGAACGTCAAAAAATAAAAAAAAAAAAGTTAGGTACTCGCAGCCCTCATATTTATCTTTTACTTTTCTTACTTCAAATTAGGTTTTCGCGCATTTTTCTCTATTTTATTCTCTATCTCATGTATGACAGATGTAAAAATTCCATTATATGTTATTAATTCATGATACTATACGGTCTTTGGTTAGTAAACTCTCGTCATTTTTTATTTATTTAGTAAGCTTATTCACATTTTCTTTTTATTTTCTCGTGTTATTCTGTGTTATAACTAGCTCCTCTTGAGTTAATACACGCGAAAATCTGTGATAGTAAGTATTTATAACTCAATTCCACACCTTGATATATATCTATTAGTAATATTTTAATAGGACATTAATATCATATACTCAGCCTTATTTGCTAGACCCTATAGAGTTACAATAATCTCCAATACTTATTTAACTAACTAACACACACTAACTCAACATATATTATATATATATATATTAATTAATATATATAATATATATATATTATATATTAATATATTAATATAATATATTATATATATATTAATTATATATATTATTATATTATTAATATATTATTATATATATTTATATTATTATATTATTAAATGTATTATTATATATAGTATATATATATAATATACCTATATATATATATATATATATATATATATATATATATATTATATATATAATATAATAATTAATATAATATATTAAATATTAATATATATATATTATATATATATATTATAAATATATTAATATATTATAATATATATATATATTTAATATATATTATAATATATTTTATATATATATATTATATATATATAATTATATATATTAATGGTGCGTAATACTATGACCTCATTGAAAAAATTAGATTCTTGTATAACCTTTATAATATATATAATAGATATATATATATAATATCGTAATATCAGTTTTTTTAAGTAGTATATATATTATTTAATATATGATTAGTATTCATATATATTGCGTGAAATGTGAGGAAACGACATATTTACTCAATACTCATTAAACGAAAGAGTAGCAGTATAAAATGTATATAAATGAGCCTACTCAACAGAGTATACTAAAAACTTATTATAACTATATAAAACTTACATTTTCTTACTGATCGTTTCGCGTAAAAATCCTCAAGTTAAGTGTTTTACTTGTTCTCCTTGATCCTTCAGAATAATTGAACAATTGAATGCAGTACTCGTAACATACAACTTGGTATAAATAAACAGTATGATTTAATATCTTTAAAGCAAGCAATAGTGCATAAAAACATGACATTTCATTATCTGCCCTCATATGATGGATCTCTACAGACTTATGTAATCGGCTCTGCAGTATGTCAAGATACATCAAAACAATGATTCGGCAGGCTTGTCCACCAAAATAAAAAAGAGATTAATGTTCACTAAATCAATCACGGAGTAAAAGTATAAGGCTTATAAAACTATGTGTGAGGTAATGAAGCATATTAATCTTATCATTCTTGCACGACGAATACAAAACACAAATCACTAATAAATAATATAAAAATGAAAAAGAAAGTCAATATAATTTGAACAGTTAGATGTGTTTATTATTAAGAAACACTGCAAAACTTAAATTCGGGGAAAAACTCAAAACTCACAAAGTCTATCATATTTATTTTTAGAGATCGAGACCATAATGATTATCATTAGAGACTTAGTGTATTAAACTCAAACATAATTTTTAACATGTACTTCATTCTTAAAGAGGATATTTAAAGGGCTCGTGAGGTGATAGGTGTGTTGAGACGAAAAAACACAAAGTTTTGGAGGAATTTGATTGATCATAAGCGAAGATTCGCTGATTATGACTAAAAAGTGGGTATCCATCATGATACGACATGAATTAAACATAGAGATTTACAGAGAGTGTGGTTGATTTTCTATTATACTAGTGGATATCTAACACGAGTTTGCACGAAATATGTAGTTTAGAGCTCTCAGGAAGTGCCCAGAAGTTCCCAAACTATTTATTTACCTCTTCGTAATAGCCAAATAGTTTAGCTTTAGTTGAAATCAGTGGCTTAACATTATCAAGCCAAAAATATATGACCTTGTATGCAGTGATTGTTGATATTAAAGGTCGCGCAAAGAGTTTTTGGAAATGTATATTGTGGATCAAATAGGCCGAGCAATTGTGATTAAAATTTGTTGGTATGCAAATACAGTTGTTGTTGATTGCTGTCTTATTCTCTCTCCTTGGGATTTAATTGTTGTGAGAAATGTTCACTATGGTTGGACAGAATGAGGGTTCCCGTTCAGTAGGAGAGAACCTCAGGATCAGATACATCACTGTTTCGTTCGGGAAAGAGAAACGGTCACAACGTGCTCATCAATCTCTCTGACGCGTTAAGTTGCGAATCAAAATAGGGCTTGCATATTCCACTCATGTGGTCATTATTAATGGAAAACCTTGTTGTCGTCGCATGCAGTTATCACAATAAACAATATAAGCGTTGCAAAACAACGGCGATTTCGCGCTAGCCTAATATAGGTGGCAGCATCTATCACGGTTAGGTATTCTATCTGTGAACTCTTTTTAAATTCGATATGTATATAGAGTGATATTTTAGATAGAAGAAGTTCATACGCAACCTCCACGTGGTAAAGACGGGTGCGTCCTCCCGGCAACACCTCTCTCCCCTCACTCTCTCTCTTCTTATTGGTCATTGCGCCATTTCATGTTTCTGGTGTGTCGAGGTGTGGTTCCTACGCGTGCTTTCCGTATACCAAGCAGTATGTGTCACTTGGAAAAGCGATACCCGCTCACCCCCACTCTGTTCCACATCGTCGGCTCTTCTCAGCATGTTGGTATGTGTTTTTTGCCATTTTTGAAATTACAATTTTGAAGCGTATGGTAGAGGCGAGAAGGAGCTTAATATAAATTTATTAATATAACCGTAAAACTTAGACTTATTATATGGTATTAAATACCCTTGTGGCTAGATGAATTTAAAATAATGTAATAATATAAAACAAATAATAGTCGTAAATGAATCTAATGAATACTTTACTTGTATATAGATTCGTAGTAAGATAAGTATCTAGACCTTCATTTTACTATCCTATCTAGAATACTCACATAAATAACCTTATCTAAATAATATTTATAATTTTCAACCTCAACCTTAGATAATTCAATACACAGATGCTCCGAACAACAAGTACTCAATACTTAAGAACAATGGCTTACTTTTTTTATTCCACTAGAGACGAAGTGACAATATAAGTATATTTTTTATTTGGGGACTGGGCTAAGAAACACAGTGAACGAAGTGGGACAGAGGGCTTATACAGATGGATATGTAAGTGACTGTGAAAGAACACGGGTCTCACATATTTTAATCATTATAAGAAAAAAAAAATTACCTTATCCTTTGTTACGTGTGAATGTTTTCATATATGAGATTCGAACGAATTGTTAAACGATACACTCGTAAAAACTGGTGATATATTTGCGCTGAAGGCAAACAAATACTCAATAATGAGATTGAGAGCTTTTTCTGTTAAACTTAACTTTTAAATATTTGAGACATTTTTATTGATTTTTAATAGTTTTTACGCGTTTATAATATTGTTACAAAATACTCGCATGGAACTTACTGGGATATTCATTTTTCATTATTTTACACAATACAGTTTGGCTTATGCCCGACGACATTAAAAAAAAATACGAACAATTCCTTACTCAAAGAAGTTATCATGTTAGACATAAAAGCCAGAGTTCATTATCCGCTGTGTTAAACGTCTTTCTCAAATAGGTAGTTTGGTGTAATAATTATATTTTCTTCTCTGCAGTGTAAGTAGACCTACACAGTTAGTTTAATTATATCTTCAGCAATTATTAACTTTCAGAGAAATACATAAATTTTCCCACATATAATTTAATTAAATTATATATTTTTATATTTTACTTTTCATTTAATATAAATTAAATATCTAAACACTTTAGCGTTATTAGATAAATTAACAGGTCATTATGCTCTATTTTATTTACTATTTTCTTCCATTTAAACTACGAAATCATACTTATTTTTTTTACTCTTATGTTTAGTATATTTATTATTTTATATAAGCTCTATATAGAAATAAGGGAAAAATCTTGTAGAGTTATTATAACTACAATACCACACTATATATATAATATTACGTCTATTAGATATACAGCGACGATAGCTATATAAATATGAGTGAACTACATTAATATAAATATCACGTCAGCCTTTATTATTTGTCATATATATAAGCCCCTAGGGTATTCAAAATTACTACTTATATACTATACACTAACATATATATACACATATCACACTAAATACTAAAAACAATAATTAAATATTTAAAAGTTATTTTTCTTATCAAGCTTTGTCTTACACCCCCTAGGTATATCGAGAACGCATCCTCAAAGGGTGCTGACGTGCACCCTAGTGAGTTGAAAAACCAAACCTACTGCTTTATTAGATCCCCGCTGTTCCAAATCATAGTGTAGTTATACAGATTATGAAAATTACTCTTTTATCTCATCTCTTATTATTATGTTTCATATGCGCTAAATATAAATTTAGAATACTATAGGTTTGCGCTGTAAATTGGATCAATACATTCTAGGTCCCTATATTTCTCATTATTGCAGGTAGAGGACCTCAATTATTATGAATCCTAGGCCACATTTTATCAGACAGTAAATTGTTCAGTTGCTTAATTATTCTCACCTTATGTATATATTATATTATATAATATATATATATATAATATAATATCTAATTATATAGTATATATATTATATATATAATTATATATATATATATATATATAGTATATATATATATAATATATATATATATATATATATTACTATATATATATTCTATTTTTTTGGGAAACGACATTTAATTAATAAAAAGGAGCACTAATAATCTGAACATTCAACAGGGAAAACTTTAATGAACGTTTCGGAAAAACCAAAAGCTGTTCCCATCCTCAGAACAATGCACTACAAAAACATATAACGTAAAAAATAATACTAAAAGCAGAAATGAAAAACATAATAACATTTAAGGCCAAATTTTTTTGCAAGAAACTTCAGAAATGACATCCAAAATAAAATAATACATTGAGAGAATTAAAGAATAGGTTATAGAAAGTTTGATAACTCATACCAAAAATGTATCGTATGAGCTACAAGAGCCTCATTTAAATTTCGCTTGATTCGAGAGGCCATTGTGTGTTCACAAACTGACCATACATATTTACTTTACTCAACTCACATACTCTACACCACTCCTCAAAACCTTCCACCTGTCATTCTATATAACTAAATTGAATGTAGATATTCACTTATAAAAGATGATCCTTTCAAAACTACTCAGAGAGGAAAACAAAAATTAAAATTTTCATATATACGACACGATCGAATGTGAATTGTCGGGTTCTAGTATGTGATATAAATTATATTATTAAACAATACCGATTATTTACATCCAAGTTCCCATTATCCATTAAATCAAAGCTTTAGTTACGTGTAATTAGTGGTCTGAGACGAAACACAAAGTTTTGCGAGACATTCATAGCAGTTGTTAAGATCTAGATAGAGGCCACTGGTTCGCGTGCCGTGTGAGAGCTATGGGCGTGTTATAAGTGCAGTGTACGATGAGTTTTTAGGAAAAACAATATAGATTATGCCAGCCCTCCCGCACAAGTACAATCGCCTCAAACGATTTTGTATGGAATTCAAGAAAGAATTTTGTCGTTCGCGAGTGTCTCTGCTGCTACCGATTCTCCGGTGCGTCCAGTATGTGCTAGTTCATAAGTATGACGTTTAGATGTTTACAGGCTCGTGGAGACATCTGGATCCTTGACTCGATCGGGCCACGGTCAATATACTTTTTGTGTGGTCCGGGGAATAAATTTCTCCAATGTTAACGCTAAAGTCATTGTGTATGTTGTGCTCTCGTAGAGAGATGCAATTAGTTTGTATAATGAATGTCTGCGTTTGCGGAACGGGTCTGAGGCGGGGCCTATATTCTCTCAACTCCAAACTATTGACTGTTAATGCTGATAAATATTAGTGAAGGAGATTGACTAAATCTACAAAGTACATAAAAATTGGCTGGTCTTCGTATCGTTATACAGGACATTGAACGAAATTCTTTAGTGCTGTAAATTAATGAAAGTTCCGCCTGTAGTGGGAGCGTTAAACGTGCTTGCAATCTCAGAGGAAGATTTTTAATTTTTTCTTTTTGTGTGTATGGTCTAGAAAAGAATCTTAATGTAGTGTCAAAATACTTACCAATACATACGGATCTTTCACCTCGCCATATTGCCGGATTTAATGGATAGGCGGCCCCCTTTACTCGCGGAGGTACCCCCGGCGTGTCTGTTTTGGCATTTTCTCTTGTGTATGGAGTTTGAAGTTATGTCCCAGATGGGTGGGGTGGCTATTTCTCGCGCCCTATCGTTCAGTCCCTTCCTAAGAATAAAGATCGTCAGTCTTTTGTTAAAGGTGAAGTCTACATCATGATGGTGTGTTATTGGTATTATTGAAACATCCCCCCCGCTGTACTGATTCTCGGTGATCTGTGGTTTCGCTGCGATGTGCCTGCTCGTCTGTCTGTGACTTTTGCACTTTATTCAATTAGCTGTATTTTGATCATGAATTGAAATTGTGTGTGTGTGATGTTAGATGTGTATATATATTGTGATGTGTGTGATATGTTTTCCTTTCGATTTTACTTCTATAATTGACTCTTCTAACGTAACTTTTATTATTTCTGTTATAATATAGTATTCTCAATACTTACAATTACTATTTCCCGATTTGTTGCGAAAATGATAGGGAAGAGAAAGGAAAGAAGTTAAAAAGAAAAATATATAAATATATATATATATATATATATATAATATATATATATATTATTATATATATAATATATTATATATATATAATATTAATATTAATTATTACCATAAACCTAAGATTTAAAATATCTAAATCTTCTTTGCACAGCCGTAGAAAATTTATAATTTTATGTAGTGATAAAGATTAACACTTATATGTATAATATTATTTTTTTATTAGTTAGGGGGTGTTGAGGGTTAGTAGTGACACATAGAGGTGTTGATACAAATAGAGGAGTTCAATAATCAATTAAATTAGGAACAGTTTACCTTAATACGCCTGTTTATTGTGTGCGTGTGCTTGATGAATAGGTGGTCAAAATGATTGGTCGTTCGGAAACTGGTTTTTGCAACAAACTTGTAAATGAACTAGTTGTGTATACTTTATAAATAGACAGTACTCAGTGAATTTATGGTATGTAGCAGATACTATGTTGGGATATATAATAGTGGTATGAGGATGAATCTCAAAGCTCCGGCGTGTTTTATATGCAGGTATATTTGATCATTAGGTAGAGAATGTGATTGACGCGAACGTAATCTCAGAAATATCATCTGGGAGTATATAGAACAATGTATTGAAAGATCCAAAAATTTTGATAGCCATCTGTTCATGTCTGAACAGAGAGAAGGTGTTAAAGTTATGCAAGACGCGAGCAGATAATAGCGCCTGTGCTCACTCAAATAGGAGATGAGTATAGGAGTTGGATTGTGAAAGAGAGCTATGGATTGATGAGCCCAGCCTGGAGGCCAGTGGGAATTCGGTGTGAATACACTACAGACTGACGCTGATGCAAGTGAGGGGTCCGTCGCGGTCCCGTGAAGCTCTAGGGTGGATTTTCTGGTACTAGCGAACCGAATGTTTTTTCACTAATAGGTTCTATAGCGCGCAGGTGGTGCCCAAGTAAGAGGAGTCCTATAACAGAGGTGGGTCTGTGTTCTCTCATATATTCGAACTTATATTTCGAATTATAAACTTCAAAATACTATTCCCTATAATTTTAAATTAATTTTTATATTTACTTCTCTTGTATAAGTACCTTAAAAAATACAAATTTGTCTTTACAAAAAAATATGAATAACTATACTTTTTCCATATATTATATATATAGTATATATTATATATATATTGTAGTCTGACAGAGCTGAACAGACTTTATTATGTTACCGATAGCATTGATTAATCAGAAATACCATTACACCTCAAGTCTATGTTTTAGCAAAGTAGGAATAGTAAATATATATATATAATTAATATAATTAAATATATTATTTAATATTTATATTATCATTATAGAGTATTTATATTTTATTATATTTATATCAATAATATATTATTATTTAATCAAACTTATTATATTAATATTTATTATAATAATTAAATATTACTATATAAAAATGAAAATATTTAAAGTTTTTCTTTTCACAATATAATCAAGTTTAATGAGCTATCTCACTATACTCTTATGGTATTATTCGAGACATCCCAAGGGGTGCGCGCACCCCAGTTTGAAAAAACCAAACTCTAATATCTAGCTTTATAGATCATATCTACCTACTACATTAAAGCGCCAAAACTTTGTATCTTCAAAGAGAATTACTTTTATATTTTTCCCTTCCTGATAATCAGTATATCACTCCTATTTTTCTTTTTCTCTTTTTTTATCTATAAGTTCTTCCTCGAATAGTGCTGATCGATATAAAATAAATATCGGTAATTTTACGTGAGTGACGACTAGATAACATAAGGTGTGAGTGTTGCGAAACTTCGCCCTATAGATTTTTTATAAAATTCATTCTGTTGGAATTTTGCGCGTTTAGAGCATATGACGTCCTAAGACGTTCTCTCTTTGAATTGTGCCTGGCCACATATTTATCAGACATGGGATAATTTACAACTTATATTATATGAGCTTGTAACTAGTTCGCAATTTTATTAGATACTTATTTTACCACTCGCATAATAATTGTGTTGTGATAACCTTAATAAACGGAATATAAGTTTCATGAAGATAGGGTTTGTTATTCTCTATCTCTCTGATTTAAATCTCTTGATATTCTACTATAACTTGTGAATTTTCGACATTGTGTTCGCATTAATTTATGTTATTTCGGTTACTCCGCTTGCCATGAATTTTCGGTGTTTAATAGGACTCATACTACGCCTCAGCTCAGCTCCAAACCTTCCTCCCTTATCCCTTATAATTTATGATATAATTATCACATAATAAATATGTTTATTCAAATATCTATATAGTATGAGAGTATTGTGACTATCTAACATAATATAAAAGTAGCATTTGCGTTCCTCAAGCACAATTATAATTAATAACCTATCACTCCCTAATAATAATCCCATTTCCTAATAATATAATATAACATAATATAACTTCATTATATACATGCAGTTATATAAGTGATATTATACTGAACGGGCTGCGGTGTATACGACATAAATTTTTTTAATATATATTATTAGTGACCAGCTTTACTCGTAACACCATAGTAATACTAATAATTTTTTTATAATATAATATTGTGATATATTACGGCTCTATGCTCCGTCTTCTAGTCTCCTCGTACTCACTTACTATGTAGTCATATGGACCTCATGATCACACACTCGAGAATGACGCGGGACGCGTCATGCTGATAACTCAGAAAGGCTATCTACAACTTATCATTCTACCTTTACTCAGTGAGTAAATATTAATTATATAATTATTTGATTTCTCATTTCAGCATAGTGCAAACTGAAAAGTACCAGATATCTAACTTAGTTAGCTAATGTAAATTCCAATAAAATTTTTATGATTTATTGGCATATCTCTAGTTATATTAAGAGGAAGTCTCACGCTGTAAAGTGAGTTTGGTCATTTATATCTTAGACTGGCACAAAACATTTTTTAAACGCTATATGTTGAATGAAAACCTTTAGAAATAACCTACAGTTGCATTAAGTTTCTGCTGATGGAAGTCAGAATATGATTTGGCATGATCAGCTCATTTTTTGATATCTTTTTTTTACTCTGCTGTGCTCGTGAGTGACTCATATGTATAATATTTTCTTCATAATTATGTTTATTTATTATTGCGTTCGTGGTGTTCTCATAATGGATTGTCTAGTCTACAGTGACCACTACGTGAAGGCGCATGGGATGCGTGTGCACGAACTAGGCACCCTCTCGCCACACCGTTTCTTAGTTCCGCCTGGGGCCCCTTGATGGTAGGGCTCTCTCGTGTGCAAGATTGATGCATCGGGAAGCTCTTCTTAATTATCCATTGCTATGCTATTCTTGATCATTCCGTCTATGGTGCTTGAAGAATTAATGATTCGTTTTAGATGTCTTTTATGATTAAGTGAGAAAGATAGCAATAACAATTTTCCATAGATGTCATTTATTTTGTGCTTAAATATGCAGGCACATCGCTTGCTCTTCGTCGCTGCGTTGCTCCTCCGGACCTACTTTCAGCTTACTTTTGTTCGGTTGTGTGTGTGTTGTGTAGTTCTCAAAAACTATAGTTTTTTAGTGAACATTTTAATACAATTTGTTAATTTTTTAAAAGCGTTATTTTTTTTATTTTTTTTTTAATTAGTCTTCTATATTTGAGGATAAAATGTCTCATTGGATTAATAAAATGATATCTTTTATTTTCGTGTAGCTGTATTATTAGGTTTTTTAGTTACATGCCTTGCCTCTTCGGGATGCTGACACACACACACACACACATATATATATATAATATTTGTTGTTCGGAAAATCGATTATTATCGTCATGCTCTTCTACTTAAACTTTTATTTTCTGAGAGTAGCATTAGTTTAACTAATAACTCTAATACTGCCATTTTGTTGCTGAGTAGAATAATTTGATAAGGTATATTAAAGTAATAAAATGAAATGAGAAGTGAATAAATAGAATAATATATTATATTATAGATTATTAATTATATATATATATATATATATATATATTTAATATATATAATATAATATATATATATATTTATATATTTATATATATATTATTATAATAATATTATATATTAATCATATATAATATTATATATATATATATATATATATATTATTAATTATATATATATATATATATATATATTATAATATTATAATATATATATAGTATATTATAATATATTAAAAAGGTAGTAGTTATATATATATATATATTATATAGTATATTATTATATATATCTATTTGTTATAGTGTGATAGATCATAATAATTAATTATGATTAACATATGAGAGATATTATTAGATGTAAAGTATATTAATAATTTATATATGTTATATATATAATATATATATATTTAGTGTTGAAGAAAGGAGTACAATAAATAGACTATATATTAGTAAGATAATAAATGAAACGTATAACGTGCATGTAATTGGATTATATTGGTCTTAGATGTGATATAAATGGTATATAATTGTGAATGTATAACAGTCGTGATTGTTTAAGCGCATGTTACATTGTAGGTGTAAGTGGTTGGGGAATCGACCGGCTGTATTAGTAGAAACGAAGATAAAAAGTGGACTGATAGTCAATGAAACGAATGTCTGAAGGAGAGAGGTTGTAATAATTTATAGACTCATTTGATAGTAGAGGGTCAGAGAACGCCTTGAGAAGTTAAAGTAGGTTCGTGCTTAGATTATTATATGGATCATTTTTGGTGATTTGAGGGTTTTGTGAAAAGGTTATGGTTGTGGCCCACCTGGCCAGGAATGAACCCTACACTGACGAGTATGCCATAGTGAGTCCGTCGCCGGTGTCCTGTTGAAAGCTCTAGGGGTTGGGAATCCATTTTTTTGTGATACTATGGATATTCACAGTGTTTTTCACTAATTACATACGCGGATATGAGAGTTTTAGGTGTGCACGCTGTTGTGGTGAGTTTGATAATGACTGAGGCTTATCCTTTTTAACTTAGACTATGTGTCTGATTCTTCTACTACTTGTGTACTTATATTCTAAATTTAACAGAACTGAATGTATAATAATCTGACATTATCTACTATCCGCGCGCAAAGTGACTCGTGTAGGTTGTTGTATAGAGAGAAAAACGTAGAAAAGGGGAAGCATAATTATTATATTACCCATAAGGACGAGTTACAGTATATATCATATAGTAGGTACTCGAACATTTTATCATACTCACTCCACTCCTACCCTCTTTATCATATAGGGTAGGAGTAGGTTCTTCAGGATACCTCACCCTCGTCCTTATATAGTATTATATATTGTATAGGTGTCTGCGGGTGAGTATTCTATCTATCTAACCCTCTCTTATACTCTCAGTGATTATAGGTATAAGGAATAATATAAACGTCTCCTCACCTCATATACTTTCTCGTTCATACTCGTTCACATACGATACTGTGTCTTCGTGAGCGCTCTTATGCCGTGACATATTTTGCTCTCATTTTTTTTTTTTATTTATATTTTTTACTTAAATTTTCTGATTTATATGACATATTTCGTGTAATATAAATCTTTATAAAACTGATCGCACTTGAATTCTTCAGAATATATGTAAATTTTTCGGATGAAAATAATTATTCTCGGCTCTGTAGTGATGATGTTTTAAAACTTCAAGTACTGTTAGGTATGTACAGTTACGCAAATACTTTCCTTCTCTCGATTCGTTCTTTTGTTTGTATAATTTCAAACTTAATTAAAAATGAAAAATTTTTTTTATTGAGTAATTCTTTTCTTATCTGTTTATTTTGGTTTTGTATAACCTCGTATGTTTATTTTTTCTTTTGTTTACGGTATTTTTTTTATTTGAGTTTATTTTTTATATTAGCTGTATATAAGTCTTGACGGTTCTGCTGTATTCGATAATATATTGGCGCTTCCTCAGGAATGAATGTTTTTGTGGTCTGATAGAGAAAGATTTTCGAGTGCTTTTTCGAGAATGTATTTGCATATTATTTTTTTATAAAATGTATTTAATTTGATAAGTTAATATAAATGTTGATTTTTAAATTATATTATAAAATTTATTTAAATATTTCGAACTTTGATCATGGTCCATCACCACTGAAATTCATAGTTAGTATTCATATACTAGCAATATGTTAAATAAAATAAATAATCAAAACTTGAACGGTAATAGTTCTTATAAAATACATAATACAGTTATAGGTATACATATATATAAATATTAATATTAATATATATACTTATATATATTTATATATATATATATTAATATATATATATATATTATATATATATATATATAATTAATATATATATATATATATATATAATAATATATACTTAATATATATATATATAATATAATATATATATATTAATATAATATACTAATTTATATTAATATTATATATATATATATATATATATTAAGTTAATTAATATATAATGGCCAGCATTCTACCAAGAGGCCAGTGGCAT
Source organism: Trachelipus rathkii (assembly GCA_015478945.1). Lineage (NCBI taxonomy): Eukaryota > Metazoa > Arthropoda > Malacostraca > Isopoda > Trachelipodidae > Trachelipus > Trachelipus rathkii. The sequence goes on along the minus strand of JABUQX010054001.1, from coordinate 115 downwards.
ATTATATGTAAAACTAGATATTTTATATTAATTACTATATATATTATAACTAAATTACTTATATAACACTCTATATAGGGAAAATATATAATATATTATAGTCTCTTGTGTCCCT
>JABUQX010054000.1:0-26127 GCA_015478945.1 Trachelipus rathkii | reverse complement strand
TTTTTTTAGTTTTCTTTTTATTTTTTTTATTTTCTTTTTTTTTTTTTATTTTTTTATTTATAATATATATAATTATATATTTATATTTATTATAATTATATATATGCCTAATTTTGCTAAGTCAACTAATTTTAGAAATTTAAAACCTTATGAATTAATGTTATAGATTTCTCTTATATTTTATCTTTGCTAAAGAAAATAATCAGTAATTACCTTTTATTATTTAACCACTGAAATATATTTAATAGCAATATATAAAAAATCTGTTATCAATAATTGATACAATTTGTCATTTTTTTATTAAACAAAAATTCCTTCTTTAATTTTACTAAAAAGTAAGAGCTTGAAAACAAAATTATATTTATTATTTGTGCTCAAATGGCATGACTCCTTATTAAGTAGCTTGCAAAAAACATTATCATTATCTCCCGATTCTGGCGTACATCCGTATTTCTTTTTAGGAGAAATAATTGCATCCTCCAATTTGGTGAAGAGTCTTTTCACTTTCCACGGAAGAGTGGGGCGAGCTTAAATATTTCTAGTCAAGGACAGCCATTTGCTGAAAGTACCTCTTATTCGATGGACCTACCATTTATCATGGGACTCTCTCTGAATTTTAATGTCTTTCATGATTTTCTGTATTTGGCTCATTTTCACTTATATTAACATCTTCAATTTTTTCACATAAATGTGTGTCTGTAATCTCGTCGTAATTCATTCCTCATCAAAGAAAATTTCTGTAATTTTCAACTGTTTAAAGTGATTAAAACTTATTATCTTCAGTATCACTGTTTTTCGTCCTGATTCTGTTAATAAAGAGAAGGAAGTCTGAAGATCGTTGTAAGTATATGGAAGCTATTTCATTTTTCTTTATTACAAGATTACATCTCTCGCATCGTCCATTGCTTAAGGAATATCTTCCACTTTTTGTTATTGTAGTTTTAAAGCGTGGGATGTAGTTTAATAGTCATGGATCAAAAATGGGTTAGCAAGTGCCTCACAAGATCTCTTCACTTAGTTTAAAGTTAAACTCTGAATCTTTTTACGTAATTTTCCATTCTTGATACTGTAAGACCCAAGTCTCTCGAAGTAGGTCCTTTTTCTGATTCCTTTCTCCAAAATAAATTGCAAATCACTTTCCATATTTGTATATTGGGCGATGACATTTGATTCCTTTGTGGCTCTAAGAATTTGGTCAATCAACTAAAATTTTTAAGTATTTTTAGTAATTTTTCAAGAACTTTCCATTGAATTTTCCGTTGTTTCTAAGCATGAAGGTTTTGAATGATCACTGCAATATGAAAATGAGAGCCGTCTTTTGTTCAAAAATTCTTGAAAGCATATTGATACTGGCTATTCCATCTCTGGTTTGATATTTTCTGAATAAATCTGTTACTTCGGAAATATTGTCAGACTTCGAAATCCTTGTCTTTGTGATATATCATAAAAGATCGAATGAAATTATTTTCACATTGTATACAAAAGGTATCGGTCAAAGAATCTGGTACATATTATTTCGATTCCGATTCCTGAAAAACAACCGATTCCTTCGATTCCGATTAATTGTCCCGTCCACTAATATATATAATATATATATATATATATTATATTATATTATTTATTTATAGTATATATGATATATATAATAATATTATATTATTTTATAATATAATATATATATATTATTATATATATTGTATATATATATATTATATTTTATATATTCATATATATATTATATTAATATATTATATATATTTTATATATATTATATATATATATATATATACTTATATATATATTTTTATTATTTATTATTTATAGTATATATATATTTATATTATATATATATTATATATTATATATATATTTACATTCTATTATATATATATATATAGTATATATATATATATAATATATATATATATATATATTATTATATATATATATATTATATATATATTATATTACATTTTGATATTATATATACTTATATAGTAATATAATATTGTATATATTTTATATATATATATATATATATATATATATATAATATATATATTATAGGGATCGAAATAATTCGAAATAATTCTAAGTTCAATATATTAAAAATGTTTTCTTTGAAAAATAAATGATTGAAAACTGAAATATGTGTAGCTTTTTTGTTCTGCAGTATTTATTTATTTACAGATTAAATTACAAATTATGTGTATAATCTTTATTATATATGACTTTTACTGTAATATATGGTAATATAATGTTTGTTTATTGGAATATAAAATTTTTTAATATTACTATTTGTCATATTTTAAAGATTCCTTAAACCTTTTTCTTCATTTAATAATAGTGGAATGCTCCCCCCATATTTGACATTAATTTCGTTTTGTGGATACTCCACAGACTTGATGTGCAACAAAGTTTTTGAATATATAATTTTAATTTTTAAAATTATTTCAACTCTTGCGATATGCAAGGAAAGTCGCAAATATATTTTTGTGAAAACTTATAATAAATATGAAATTCAATTACTTTATTTTCGGTAGCCAGCCTCGAAAAAACCGTAGGTGCAATATATAGCTTTCAAGAAGGTGTAAGAAGTGACTTCTGCAGCGAAAACAAATTAGGTAAAAGCTGTATCCTTAGGTCTTTCAAATAACACAAGGTCATTACGAAAGATAAGAAACTCATCAACAATTTATGTAGTATATATATATATATATATATATACTTATATTTTTATTATTATATTATTATATAATTTTATATATTATTATATATTATTAATATATATTATATATTATTATTATATTATTCTTATATATTTTTTTATCAATTAATATTATTATTGATTATCATTAAATTTAATTATTATTATTAATTATTTAATTTAATTATATTAATTTATTATTATATTAATTATTAATTATTATTATTATATTATTATATTATTATTATATAATTATTTATAATTAAGTTAATTTAATTAATATAATTTATTATTATTATATTATTATATTATTATTATTTATATATATTATTTTTTATATTTTATCTATATTAATTTATAATATTTAATTTTTATTTTTTTATCTATATATTTAATTAATATTACATTTATTATTATATATGTTATATATTTATGGTTACTTATTATTATTCTATCTTTATTATTATTATTATTATTTATTATTATTATTATTATTATTTATTTATATTATTATAGGATGATAGTTATAATAAATAAAATATGTAATTATTTATTTTTATATATATTATATATTTATAATATTTAATTTAATATTATTATTATATTTTTTATTATTTATTTTATTATTATTATTTTATTAATTTATTAATATATTTATTTTTATTATTATTATTATTATTTAATTATAATGTTTATTATAATTAAGTTAATATTATATTAATTAATTATATATTATAATTAAGATTATATGTAGGATATATTATAGTATGTATATTATATTATAATATAGATTTTGGTTATTTAAAGTTATTTTAAGTTATTAATTCTTAAATGATTTCTATGTTAATCCAATAATTATTTGATTTATTTGGAAATTTTTTTGATTCATTTCGTCATAGTTCTCTCTAAACATATTTGATTTACGTTCTAGAGATATTCCAAAAAATATTATCCTCTATTAAAACAATAAGATTATAACTATATAATATTTCTATATATTATATAACAATGCAATTTAAAACCATTCCAAAATATATATGAAATGATAATAAATTTTATACTATATACAATTAATTCATTTTTTTTGAGTTTCTGAGTCATTTATACTCATTAATAAATTATTTATTTCATCATTATCTATATATATATGATGCCTACGTAATTTACCCAATATAGGTTGGAGATAACTTTATTATCATAAATAACTAGAATAAATAATCACCAACATTAGCCACTAATTATAAATATATAGTGTAAATTGAGCTTACGATTAAGTAATTGTAATTTTTCAAATTGCCCCCCCTATCAAAAAATTTTAAACTTATCTTTTCTCTCTCTACTCCTTCTCCTCTCGCCTACTCTCTCCCTTTCGCTTCTTTCTCTTCTCTCCTCTCTACTTTCTTCATCTCTCTGCGTAGCTCTGCGCTCTCTACGTTTTCTTCGTTCTCTCTTAATTGTAAATTTTTCTCTCTTCTCGTGCGTTGCAAACTCGTCTCTCTTAACTCGGACATAAACTCTCACTTACAGTTAATTAACATAGTTAACATCTCTTCTAGCTCTTTTCTTGACTCATATCTCGTCTATCTAGATACTAAACTACATTCCGTGCTTGTGCTGCTCATATCTCTCATCTCACATACTTCCCAACAATTAAACAATCTCTTATCGATGCTATCTATATATAATAATAAATTTAAAATACTTTAACAATATAGAGAAAATAAAGAAGAATTCTAAAATAATAATTATGTTATTATTTTATCATATATTATATAAAAAATGAGGTTTAAATTGCTTAATTGGAAAGAAAGCTTTTAGCATCAGGCATTTGAATCATACTCCTGAAAAACAATAAATATATTTATTATATTAATAATTATAATAAATATACTATAATACAATCATCGTAGTCTACCCTATAATTATAATTATTAATTTAATTATATTTACTATATTTATTATATATTATATTATAATAATTATTTAATATTATTAATATAATTTATATATATATATATATATATATATATTATTATAATATATATGTAATATATTTAATATATATAATAAAAGTAATATATATATATCATATATATTTTTATTATATTTTGTATCATTTATAGGGAAATACAATTAATATTACTTATATTTATATTATAATATTTTATATATTATATTAATAATATATATTTAATATTAATGATAATTAATATATTAATATATATATTAATGTTATATTATAATATTATTAATATTACTATATTTAAAATTATATACTTATTATCTTACAAAAAGATTTTATATTATTATATTATTATATATTTATAATTTTTAATAATTTATTAAATATATTAATTTTTAATTAAATACATATGTTTATATTATTTTATAAATTAAATTTTAATTATTATAAAATATAAATATAAATATCTATAAATATATATTAATACACAAAATTAGATATATATTTATATATAGATATATTTAATAATATTAATAAGGGTTTAAAAAATAAATTAAATTATATTAATTATTATTATATAATATAAATATTAATAAATATATTATAATTTGTATTATTATTAATATATATATTAATATAGAATATATTATATTTATATTAATAATAGCACATGTTTTAAGTCTTCACTTTAAAAAAATTAGTAAAATATATTAGATTAATAAAATTATATTTTTTAATAAATTAATATTTTATATTATAATTAATTATATATATATAAAAATATTATAAATTAAATATTTTATTAAATTAAAATATATTGTATAAAGCATTAATATAATCATTATTAAATTTTATTTATATATATTATTATTATATATATATTATAAACTATATATATTATATTATATTATATTTTATTAATATATATATATAATTATATATATCATATATATATATTACTTATATATTATTATATATTATATCTTATTATATATTATTTCTTTAAAAATTTAATTAAGCATTGTCAAAATATATATAAATTATATATGTATATGATTGATAGATATATAAATAAATATATAATATATAATATATAATTATATATAATATATTATATATTTAAATTAATATATTAATATATTATATATATATATATATTAATATTAATATTTATTTTTGATATTATATATTAAATATGTGTTATATTTATATTAATAACATACTAATATATATTATTTTTATAATCTATTGTAATAATATGATAGTATAATTAATTAATAATAGATATATTTAATAATAATAATATTATATTTAATTTATATTATATTATTTATAATATAATTAAAAATAGAGATATACACATTATTATTATTTATAGCAATTTCACAGTTGCTTAAAATATTAATTATATTTATTAGATCAATTTTATTGAATAATTTGTGCCACAAATATTTGAAAATGAATTATTAAAATATATAATATACGATTAATTTAATAGATATTATATAATATATAAATTATATAATATATAATATATAATATAAATATATAATATTTTTATTATTACAAATTATAATAATTATAATATATAATTTTATTATTATAATTTTATGTTTAATTATATTTATTATCTTTTATTTTAATTATTATATATATTTATTATAATATATTATATTATTAATTATATATATTATATATCATTATAATATATATTAAATTATACATAGATAATGCTAAATTATTAGCCTCTCTATATTATATATATTATATATATTATAATACATATTTAGTAAAGTTATTAATACACAATGTATAAATATAATAATAATATAATTAAGAGAGTATATATACATAAAAAAATCATAGGATTTACTATTATATTTATTATATTAATAATTATATATAATTTTTTTTAATATAATATATAAAATATATATATATAATTATATTATATATAAATATATATATAATATATATATTAAAATAGATATAATATATATATTTAAATATTGTTATGTTGTATATAAAGAAATTTATCATATTAGTATTTCTTACCTATTATACTTTGCTTTATAGAACAAATTTTGAAGATATATATATATATTAATAAATAATATAATTTATATTATATTATAATAATATATAATAATTATATATATCAATCTATATTCTATTTTATATTATTTATTTAATATTATATATATTATGTATTATATATATAAAAGTAAATTTTAAATATTTAATATATCTAATTAATATTTATTTTAATTATATTAATATATATAATATATATTATATTATTATATAATATATATATATTATTATAAATATATTATTTTATATATATTAATATATTATATATATAATATTTATATTAGTATATATACTATTATTTATTTTATTATATTTTATTGTTATTATATATTATATATATATATACTATTATATTTATAATTAAACTATATATTATTATATTATTTATATATTATATATATTATTATTACATACCTCTTATATTTATATTATTATATTATTTATATATTTATATATATATATATATTATATATATATAAATATAATATATATAATATATTATAATATATATATATATTATATATTTATATATATATAATAATATATATACTATATATATATATTATATATATATATATATACTATATATATATATTATATTATATTATATATAATATTATTATTTGTTATATTTATATATTTTTATATATTTATATTATTATTTATATATATATTTATTATATTATTATATTTATATATATATATATATTATTATTATATTTTTATTATATATTATTATGTATTATATTTTATATTATAATACTTATATTATTTATATCTATTATTATATTTATATTATATTTATATATTATATTTTTATATTTTTATATATTATATTTTATTATTATAATTTTTATTATTATTATTATATTTGTAATTATATATTATATATATATTTTATATATTATATATTATATGGTTTATATATATTATAATTAATTTTATATATTGGTATTAATATATAATATATATATTATTATATTTAATATTATTTAATGTTCTATTATTATGATATATTATATATATTATTATATATTATTATATTATTATATATATATATATATATATATATTATTATTTATATATATTATTTATATATATATGTATTTATTATATATATATATAATATATATTATATATATTTATAGTATATATATTATATTTATATATTTATTTATATTTATATTTTATATATATAAATATATTTATTATATATATTGTAAATATCATATATATTATTATATATATATATATATATTATTATATTAGTAATATTTTATATATAATTTATATATATATATATTATTTATATTATTATTTATATATTTATATTGAAATATATTATATATTATATATTATTATTATATATATATATATATTTATATAATATTATATATTATATATATAATATTCTTATATATATATTTTATAATATATATTGTTGATATATATATATTATATTATATATTTATATGAGTATATATATATTTATATATATTATATATTATTTTATTATTATATATATATATTATTATATTTATATATATGTTTCTTTCAAAAATTATTTTATCTTTTATCTATGGATATATAATATATATTATTTATATATTTTATATTATTATAGTATATTATATTATATATTATCATTTATATATATATAGTTTTTTTTTTTTTTTTTTATATTATTTGGCTTCTTTTTTGATGTTCTTTTTTTTATTATTAATATATATATATATATTATTATATTATATATTATATATATATATTATATTATATATTTTATAGAAGAGAGAGAGAGAGAGATATGAGAGAGACGAAGGTGAGAGAGAGGGGAAGAGAGATTGAATGAGAGTAAGAGATAGGTAGAAAGAATGTGAGTGAGAGAGGAGAGATTAAAACATAAGAGTGAGTAGAGAATGGATGTGAGGAGAGTGGAGAGAGAACACCTCGAAAATCTGAGATACGAGAGAAGATGAGAGAGATGAGTAGAGAGAGAGAGAGAGAGAGAGAGAGAGGAGATAGAGTAGATGAGACGGATATGAGATGAGGAGAGTAGGAGAGAGAGTAAATAGGAATATTTTGCGAAATACTTGCTCAATTATTCAAATATTATAGTGGCAGTCTGGTTAGTTCCTGTATCATTTTGAATAAGTTCCTCAAACATATTGGACATCCGAGGCCTCTATATAAAGTGAAATAAATTTATTAAGCGTAAAAGGAACAAAGAAACAACAAGCAAAAAATATATTTGATGTAAATTTACATTCAATATTTGGAATGGATTCTAAATGCATTGTTAATTTTAGAATTTATTGTTCTTTTGTTTAAAGGGACATATTTATTGGAAATTTCTTTAGAACAGTAATCATATGTTAGAGAGACAGTACGTGAACAAAATGCAAAATCATATTTGGTTTAACATAAATATTTAAGATTATATTTAACACTCATTCGTATAATAATAATAATAATAATAATTAAATAATAATAATTAATTAATAATACATAATAATTAATTGAATAATAATTAATTAATAATAATAATAATAATTAATAATAATAATAATAATAATAATAATAATAATAATAATAATAATAATAATAATAATAATAATAATAATAATAATAATAATAATAATAATAATAATAATAATAATAATAATAATAATAATAATAATAGCAAAAAAATAATTTAGTACATGATTAATAATATAATTTATTATTAATAATAACTTAATAATAATAATATATAATAATTAATTAATAATAGATAATAAATAATAATAATAATTAATGATTAAGGAATTAATAATAATAATAATTAATAATAATATAATAAAATAATAATAATAATAATTAATAAAAAAATGAATAATAATAATTAACTTAATAATGATAATTATAATAATAATAATATAATAATAATTAATAATAAATAATTTTAATTTTTTTATAATAATTAAAATAATAATATATAAAATTTTAATAATTTAAGAATAATAATAATTTATTATAATTAATATATAATAATATTAATTAATATTAAAAAGAATTAATGAATAATAATAATTGTAAGAATATAGTAATAATAATAATAATAATAATAATAATATTAATAATAATAATAATAATATAATAATATGAATAATAATAATAATATAATTAATAATAATAATAATCATATTAATTAATTAATAATAATATTAATATAATAATAATAATAATAATAATAATGAATAATAATAGTCAAGAATAATAATATTAATAATCCAATAATATAATAATTAATATGGTGGTTAGTATGATAATAAATTATAATCTGTGTGTATAAGTAATATGAATAATAATAATAATAATAATAATAATAATAATAATAATAATAATAATAATTATAATAATAATAATAATAATAATAATAATAATAATAATAATAATAATAATAATAATAATAAATAATAATTATTTAATCATCATCAATTATTATGATTGTTAATAACAATAATAATAATAATAATAATAATAATAATAATAATAATAATAATAATAATAATAATAATCAAAACCAAATTTTTTTTTATTCAGGATGGCAGTTACAATTTTCATCCTTTAATAACAGAGTTACACATTTAATTTTACATTATTAAAATTTCAATAATAATAATAATAATAATAATAATAATAATAATAATAATAATTTGAATAATAATTAATAATTTATAATAATTGAACAATAATAATAATAATAATAATAAAATTTTTTTAATAATTAATTAATTAAAAAATTATATAATAATATAATTAATATTCCATTTTTATTTAATATTTATTATTTATTATTATTATTTATTATTTATTATTTTATTATTATTATTATTATTATTATTATTCTATTATTATTATTATTTTTATTATTTTTTATTATTATTTTACAATTATTTATGATTCATTATTAATTATTTTTATTTAGTATTATTATTATTATTATTATTATTATTATTATTATTATTATTATTATTATTATTATTATTATTATTATTATTATTATTATTATTATTATTATTATTTATTGTTCATTATTATTAATATTTTTTTTTATTATTATATATATTTATATTCTTTAATCATTATTATTTTCTATACTATTATCTAGTAGTAGTATTTTGTTAATCTACTTTTCCAGTCTGTTGCGAACACTTCTGCAGATTTTTTTTATTATTATTATCTAATCCACCAAAAATGATTCTCTTATCCCTTCTCCTACTTTCTCCTCTCAGGTGTTCCAAGTATTTATTTGTAATTACATATGATCTAATGTGAAGAATCCTAACATCAGTGAGTGCCAGTATGGCTAATGAACCTTGTCAAATGTAACTCTTTTAAAGATCAATTTCTTCATGTCTCCTTCTCAAAAACCCTTCCCAACTTTCCTCTCTCCTTCAATTACTCTACTGCTCCACTTGTAAACAATATAAACTTTGTTGGTCTAAATATAAACAACAAATTGTCTTGGACACCTCTTACTACAACAGTTGTTAAGATGGGCTGAAATAAACTAGGAGGGAAGGAGGTTATGTTCAGGCATTCAAAGGATTCTTTTTGTTCCTAGCAGTTATTCCATTTGCATAAAGGTTTTATCCGCCTATGTACGGAGTACTGTTCTCACATCTGGGGTGCTATAGTTTCATCCATCATTTAGATGTGGTTGAGTCAAAGACTTAAAGTCTAATAAACAATCCTCCCTTTCTAGCTCTTCTCTGCTACGTAATGTTGGTTCTCTATCTCTCATCTAAAGGTACTACAGCTGCAGGTATTCAAGTGAATTGGTCGCTCGTATTCTTCCAGCATTGAGGTTCCATTTCAGCACAAGATTTGCCTTATTTTTACACGAATGTTGCGTAAAGATTAACAATTCCAGGTTTGTTCGATGTCGATCAGATACGTCCTCTTTCTAGGCACTTCTGTTCTGTGGAATTTTTCGTAATCATTTATTTTTCCTGCTGTATTTAACCTTACTTACTTTAAAACTTTTCTGTACTCACTTGAGAGTTTGGCCTCAGACTTGGGCGGATCATTGTTTTTTTACTGCCTCTACTTGAAACGGTACCAGCTCTTAGTAGTAATTTCTAATTACATTATTATTATTATTAATATTATTATTATTATTATTATTATTATTATTATTATTATTATTATTATTATTAATTATTATTATTATTATTATTATTATTATTATTATTATTATTATTATTATTATTATTATTATTATTATTATTATTATACAGATATTCCGTACAACAAGATACCAGTACTTTATGTAGACGACAAACCACTAAGTCAATCTGTAGCCATTTGTCGATACTTAGGGAAACAGTTTGGTCTTTCTGCTGATGACGCATGGCAGACTGCAGTGGGTGACGAAGTAGCAGATTCTGTCCACGATTTGATTCCTCACGCTGCTAAATTTATTTTTGCAAAGTAAGTCATTATTTGTTTGACATTTTCTTCATTGTTTTTATATTTGAATATTACAAAAATCAGGTAAATACCTATTAGTGATGGGTTTTTTTCGATTTTATTTTTCACGATAGGGAAATCAGGGACTAAATATCAATTAGTGGTTATTTTTGCGACTTTTTCAACGCGATAGATAAATAACTAGATCAGATAAATCAGGGACTAAATATCTATTAGTGATGTCGCGAAAATCCCTATTTGCATATATGGAATATCTGCAAGATTTTGTAGATCCACATCCACAGATGCTTAGACTCTGACATCCGCATTACATCCGTGACATTATAAAGATTTAAGACAGTCGTATAAAACTATAATTATATCAATAATAAGATTGGTGAACTTTAAATTTGGATGATAAAATAATCTCTCCAACTGTAGCTTTTAAGACCATGTAAACTCTAAAACAGTCATAAATAAATAAATTAATAAATAAATTAGAAAATATAAGTTAATTAATAAATAAATAAATAAATAAATAAATAAATAAATAAATAAATAAATAAATAAATAAATAAATAAATAAATAAATAAATAAATAAATAAATAAATAAATAAAGAAAGAAAGTAAGAAATTAATTTATATCATAAATTAATAATATTTAATATTTTTATTTACTACAGAATTGCAGGGAATATTGAAGAAGCGAAAAAATTATTGCAAGAATTTAACGAAAATATCCTTTATCCCACTTTGAATGTCCTCGAGTCAAAATTAAAGGAAAACAAATGGTTCTGCGGTGAAAAGGTCAGTATAGAACGAAATATTTTATTTTTATTTTGTGTTCAGAAAAGGTTATAAAGGTGTTTTCCAAACTTGCTTGAGTCGCGATCCCCTTTTCAAATAAGTACCCATGGCAGTTTGGCAGGATAATTTTGATCCAGATTTCGTAAAGTTAGACAAAATGCAATATCTTGAAACCTAGTTTCAATCTAGAGGGCAGGGCAGGGCAGGAGAAGGTTTTCAAAGTCTTTTATGTAGATATTCGTTTTTTATTTTTTAATCCAGAGTATTTTTGAAATTCGCTTGAAATTAACGAAAAGGCCTTAAATACTGATGTTACAAATGACAGCAAAAACTAAACTTGAATTGTATGAACATAGGGTGAGTTGTGGCGAGGGGACTGGTTTGGGTGTCAACGCATATCATAAAATTTTCTTTAACCTATTTAGGAGAGGTAAATTTTTTAATTATAAAAAATTTAAATTTTTCTAACACTTGGTTCATAGTCAATGAGATGTGTTTGCTAACCAATAATTGGCTTCGCAAATTAGTAATAAAACGAATAATCAGACAATGTTCGTTTGCTGCACAATTCGTAGCGAAACAAACATTTAGGCAATGTTCAGTTGCTGCAAGTTTAAAACGACGCTTCCGTTTAGGTGTTTCGTATTAATTTGGGGATTAAACTCCATTTGTGACGTAACGAGAGAACGCAACCAATATGAGGATTCTTGAATATGATGTTATGATGTTCTAAATAGTCAGATATTCGTTTCCCAAATATTTGTTAGTCCGTTAATGGATTGAACGTCAGATAGATTTTATTAAAAATTCGTAGAACAGCTTTGATTTAATCTCCCAATAAAGAGCTGAAAAGAAATATAAATCATAAAAATTAGAGCTTTTTAATATTATCCAGTATTTATTCTTTAATGTTTAGGGGGGGGGGACTTAAAAATCAGTCAATTAATTTGATTTAGTATTTATTTTCTATGTTTAGTGGGACGAAAAAATTACTGCCAATTAATTTTATTTAGTAATATTTTTTTATCTTTAGGGGTACATAAAGGTCATGCCATGTTATTATTATTTAGTATTTTTATTTTCCATTTTTTGTTGGACGAAAAAATTATTGCCTATTAAGGTTATAATATTTATTTTCTATTTTAGGGGGACCTAAGTTTAGTAATATTTATTAATTATTTTCTACCTTTAGTGGGACATAAAATTCATTGTCTTGTAATATTCTCTTGCAACTATTTCCTATTTTAGGAGGACGTAAAAATCGTTGTCTATTAATAATATCTATTAATTATTTTCTATCTTATTTTCTTTTTTCATTTTGCAGATGACTTGGGTTGATATTTTTGTGGCGAGTTATTTGACTCAATTAAACGCCCACAATGAAGAAGGGTTCTCCTCTTACCCCTTAATCAGAAGTCATTTCGAGAGGGTCGTTGCTTTACCTCAAATTCAGACGTGGGTGAAGCAAAGACCAGACACCACGCATTGAGGAACGAAATAAACTACAATGGCAGCTCGTAGAAACACAATATAGATCTATATTAATTAATTAAATAGAATTTTATTTTTGTTAAATGAAATGTAAATTAATAATTTTATTTGTAGTAGTAGAATATGAACGGAACGAATTATAGATTCCATCCAGCTTTAATGTTAATTTATACAATGCCATATGTTTTTAATAATAATAATAATAATAATAATAATAATTATCTTATGTTAAAAATATATAACAAGTGGTAGCAGAGCATAGCTGTCCCTTGAGGTTGGCTTGTTCTGCTGCTGAATGTTCTGACACTATTTTTTGTGTTATCAGGGTTTGCACATTCTTTTCTTTTACTTGAGTTGCTGGTGTGGTGTGTGTGTTGTGTTGTGGTTTGTTCCTCAGTGCCAGAATGCCAGATGGCATGAATGCATTGTTGGAGGAATGAGAATATTGGTAGCCGTAATCTGAGAAATTAATTGGGGGATACTGCGAGAAATTATTCCGCTTACATCAATACCTATTTATTAATCTTTATTTTATCTTTTTTTTTCATCGTCCAACATTATTCCATTTTTATTTCTTTAACATTTTTCCCTGCATTTAAAAAATCGTTCCATGATTTTCAAATAAATTCTTAGTTATTTTATGTAGCTCTTACGAAGTTTTTTTTCTAGATACATACGGTGTTCAAGTCTATTCCGTTAAGAGCTCTGGCCAGACGTTCCCGTAAATCTTTGCGGACACTTCGTCCTATCGCATTTTATCTCACTATTTATTCTTAGAATCTCTTTTAGTCCCGCTAAAATACTATCTTATAACCCTCAATGCGCTGAAGACACGTTGCTTACTCAGCTCCAACGTACAATTCTGGATTCAAATTTAAGTAAGGAAATATTAATGTATTAGACTATATTAAAGCTATTTCTCTTACCTTTTATACCAAAGATATTGTAAAAATTAATTTTTGGTTATATATACTATATAATGAATATACTGATCTTGCTCTATATTGCATATAATATTACTAATTAAATGATATGCTTGCTGATATCTTAATCTATCTATTTCTATAATGTACTATGCCTATCTGTCTGAAACTAAATAATAAAAAATATAACTCTAATTATAAAAACACAAATTGCTGCAATACATAATTCAGGTTTGATAAAATAAGCTCTCTGTTAGAGCTAAATTTGTTAAATATATTGTTGGTGAGAATTGAAGTAAGTATATACTTAAATATCTATATTTATCTATCTATATTCTTTATATATTTACTATATATTATAATCTATATATATTAAATATACTACTATATACTATTTATATTAAGTATTACTAACACTTAATTCCATATATCTATCTATCTCTCTATCTATTATCTATTAATTCTATATCTAATCTATATTCATAATCTATAATATACTATATAACTTATTTAATCTATCTATATATTTAATATTAATATTCGTAATATACTTAATAATTCATAATAATCTATCTTTATATTATATTATAATGCTATATCTTATAATCTTATTAATTTAATCTATTATACAATATCTTATAACTATTATACTAAATAATATCTTGTTCATCCATAACTGATCTATAATAATCTATATATCTATCTATCTAATCTAATCTATCTATATCTATATCTATAATTACTTTTATTCTATTCATATACTATAATATATATATATCCTATCTATATTAAATTTATATATATATATATTACTATATACTAATTAATTACTTAATTCATTAATTACTATATATCTATATACTATATATTCTATTACTTAATCTATAATTATTTTTGTGGCTTGGCTTTAGCATCTATATATACATTATATATATATCTTATCTTAATAATTATTAATTACTTAATACTATTAATATATATACTATATATATCTTATCTATATTTCATATTATATATATATATATAATTCTATATTATATTAATCATACTATTCATTAATCCTATCTAATCTTCTATCTTCTATATATATATCTATCTAATCTATTATATATCTAATTACAATAATTTCTTGTTTCAAGTATATTTTTGTTAAACTTCTTTTCTATACTTTAAATAAACCTATATTCTTTCGATGCCAAATTTATATAGAATCGTTAAACCTGATTTATTAAATTTAGTAAATTTAAAAATAAAAAAAATATTTTACACTAATAAATATTTACTTCTTAGGCTTTCCGTTAATCTAATTTTTCCTAATCAGATATAAAATTTACGACACGTGACTTCCTGGTAGACTATGCTATAACTCTAATTTCTGAATATATTTAATAAATTCTTATACCTGCAATTACAATTACTGCTCAATATATGTATGTGAAAAAAGTATTTTAGTGTTATTGAAATTAAAAAAGAAAAAGAAAAATGACAACAGACATTCTGGACAGAATTTCGTAACAACATTTTTTTAAAAAAGTAGGCTATTATTTTCCTCATATCTCCTCACCAAATATTTAATAGGGGAGATGCTTCATAAATTTATTAATGATAGTATATGGAAAAAGCCATCCAATATTTTTGAAACACCTTGATGGAATTAAATGAATACGAAGAATGTTGTTAAAGATATTTCTTTTCTTAAAATTAATATTGTTAAATTGTTTATTGTTATTATTATATATTATAATTAGATTGTATATATTTATTATATAAAATTGACCAGCCCTTTATCCAATTTAAGCCTCAGTCATCATTATATATCTTAAAATACTAATTAAGCTACTAATCTAAATAGAATATGAATATCTTGTAGAGGTAAATAAACTGTACATCAGGATTATCATTTCTAATGAATAGTAACTTAAAAATTTAATTAATCGGAATGAAGAGTAATAAAATAATCAATTAATATTTTTTGGGTTAAAATGTTAATGAAAAAATTTCTATCAAACTAATCTGGGCAATCTATCTAATCAATATATAATGACCTTTTACCGAAATTACCTTAGGATAACTCATCACACACAATCCCAAATCTTAAAAGATTATTTATTGTATAGATAAATATTATGAAGATACATATATCTATATATATTAATAATTAGATATATATATATATTATATATATATATATATTATCTATAATATAATTTATATATATATATATAATAATTATATTATAATATAATATAAATATATATTATATATATATATATATATTATATATATTATTAATATAATAATATTATATATATACTAGGCACACACGGCAATGTAGGGACTCGAGCCGACGGGGCGGAACATAGGGGGGAACGTATTTTCATCATCAATACTCACCGTAAGGGGAGGGAGCGGAGGACCCTAGCCGCGAATACCCCAAATACCAAAGAAACAAATAACACTTACAAACAATGGACTATTTTCTGTTAGTATTATAAGGAGTAATTTTCAAAATTGAAACTATAAGTAGTGAAAGTTGGGAGTCGGTACATATAAGATAATTAAAAAGATGGTAGATAATATGTAGTGACAAATAGAAGTATCAATTAATGGATCATAATAGTAGAATAATGGATTGTACTTGATAGGTTGTATAGTATCGTAGAATAAGTACCTGAGAAACATTGTCGAATTATAAATTATTGAATTGAAGTCTGCAAAACCTGCCATAGCACCAGCCGGAATGTAAATCAAAAAAGATAATAATAGAAACCTAAATAATAAGTGTAGGCAGAACCCCCCCCCAACAAGTCTATTTTTTTTTAATCAAATAAATTACGAGCAACGATAGTGCTCCTATAATGATAAATGACTATTAGAGTCCAGATCTTTTTTATTTAATAGAAGTCATTATCCTTGTCGATTTAAGAAGAAGTAATTTAATGTAATTTATATGATTACAATCTTCTGTTTAACTTTGGAACCTTTGGCTAGATAAAAGAGTTTTACAGAAATGATCGGATAGAATGTGGGATGAGGTAACTACTCATTGTTTTTATTTATTTTCGGGTATAATAATTGAAATTAACAAAGATTTTGTATTAAATGATAGTTTTAAATAATAATATATATATTAATTATATTATATTAAATATATATATATATAATATAATATATATAATTATTAAATATATTATATATATTATATATAATATATATTATATATAAAATATATATATATTATAATTATTATATATATATATAATAATTATATTAATATATATATATTAATATAATATCATAATTTATATATATATATTATATAAATAATTATATTATATTATATAATATATATTATTATTATATTAAATATATTATATATAAGTATTATATATATATATAATTAATATATATTTAATTAATAATAATTATAATAATATTAATATATATATATAAATAATAATAAATAATATATAATAAATAAATAATTAAATAATTATAATAATAATAATTATATATAAAAATTAAAATATTAATTAAATTAAATAAAAACATATATAATTGGAAAATAAAATAAATCATAAATCAAAAGCGAGATTCGAGGCGATTCATGTTGGAATGATGAGTAAAGTATAAATCTCATTCTCCCTTAATACTGTGACTAGCCCCAATGGTCGTATACTCAATGGTTACTAGTACTGAGTTTCGAGATCACGAACATCAAAAAAAATTTTATAGGTATATTTAAGTATATTAAGTTAAGTTAAGTTATTAAGGTTATAGTTATAAGTTATAAGTTTATAAAGTTAAGTTTAAGGTTATTAGTGATTAGGTATTTATAAGTTTGTTTATTATATGTTTAAGGTTTTAATGTTTAATGAGTATTTAAGGATATATCTTAGGTTTATAAGGTTTATAGGTTTATAGGTATTTTTAATAAAAATATAATTAGGTAAGGCTTAGGATTAGGTAAGGTTAGGTTAAGTTACGTCACTCATCCTTTCTCATTAACAGTATAAGCCACTTACTAAAAAGCCTCTAATTCATTTACTGAAAAGCCATATAGCATATTAACAAAAAGAACCAATTGAGATAATTTCGGTATCGTTATATTTTATTAACCTAACGTCTTCAATTTTTAAAGTTATTAATCTTATACAATAGTATAAG
Organism: Trachelipus rathkii; assembly: GCA_015478945.1. Lineage (NCBI taxonomy): Eukaryota > Metazoa > Arthropoda > Malacostraca > Isopoda > Trachelipodidae > Trachelipus > Trachelipus rathkii. The sequence goes on along the minus strand of JABUQX010054000.1, from coordinate 6,520 downwards.
CATAATAGCTCAACAATTTAGATTTTTTTATTACGTATAATATTGGTAATTAAAATGAAAGTGTAATCATTTCGAACCGATTGCTTGTTGCGAACAAGAACGATAATCCATCGCTTTATAGTTTTAAACCTCAATTACTGTCACATTATACTCAAATCATTATCCAGATATACTAATCGCTTTCGTGGAAGTGTTGAATGGCTAAAGAGTTATGAGATTAATATCATTTCTCAGATTCGCAAATAATTGTGTTGGTTGGAATTCCACCGTAGCGGCCACAAGTGATTGCTTTTTTTGTATCATTATAAATATTATTCAATATTTAATTACGATTAGCAATATATATTTAATATATATATAATATATATTATAATATTAATATATTATATATATATAATATATTATATATTATATATATAATATTAATATATATATTATTATATATATATATATATATATTATATAATATATATATTATATTATATATATATATATATATATATATATATTTAAATATATATAAATGATATTAATATATTATATATATAATATATATATATAATATATATATTATATGGTTCAGACTTTTCGATTATCTATTATTATTATACTTATTAAATAAACTATTAATTGCTATAAAAGTAAAACGGAATACATTGCTGAAATGATGCAGGTTATCAATATATATATATAAGTTTGCTCACTGGAAACGAAAAGTATAAAGAAAACCAAAATAAAAAATAAAAAAAAAATAAAAAAAATAAAATATTTATATAAATTTTAAAAAACTACAATATTAGCTATCAGCAAGACAAGGAATAATATAATCCATTTTTTTTAGGAACAATACTATGGTAAAATTCATCATAGAAAAGTTGTTAAAAAAATAAATAATTAATAAATTATAAAAAAATTATATTGTTTAATTAATTATACGTAATTATTGATAAAGAAAGAGCCTCTAATTAGAGAACCTTTTATGGTTTTCTGTATAAAATATAATAGACTTTATCTAATTAAATTTTTGGCCTTTTTTTTTTTTTAACCTAATGAATACCTATACCAAGGGTATAACCGCACCGATGGCAGGAGTCGGTAGGTTACTCATCGGCCTTTACTGGGGAATATCTACGTGGGTATAGGCACTAATTATACCCCCCTTACCGATGAGAGGGTCCCGGAACCAATATTATACTCACGATCTTATTGGTTATTTGGGTATGTCGCGATGGGGTTATTTCCTCCGCCCCTCCCCTTAAGGAAGGTATTAGGATAAATAATACGTCCCCTACCCCTTTGTATCTACCGTACTGAGCTCAGTAGTCCCTCCCTAGTGTGCGTAATAAGCAAAATTTTAATATATAGAAAGTCTTAATATTATTTTATTATCTAGGAAACCAATTAAAAGGTCTCTAAATAGGCCTTTCAATCATTATATTACTTAATATAATTATTAACAATAATTTTAATATATTTTATTATTTATTAATAATTTTTACATTTTCTTTACTGTGAATATTTTACAGAGTGAAGTTCCAAATGTCCTATTCCTTTTTACGCTGTAGCTATTGTATAGTTTTATTGAAATATTATATATTAATATATATATTAATATATATATTTTTATTCTATTTTTTTTTTATTTTTATTTTTTTTTTTTTTTACATTTTCCGGGCAAACTTTGGACCAGCATTCCAGCAATGTATTCCGTTTTAACTGTAGATTAATCAGTTTTTTTAAGATACCTAATGAAACGGAATAATCTGAAAAGCTGGCTATTAAATATATATATATTATATTATATAATATATATTAATTATTATATATTATATATTATATTATATTATATTAATTATATATAATAATATATATTATATATAATTATATATATTATATTTAATATTAATATTATATATATAATATAATTATATAATTATATATATATTATATTATAAATATATTATATATTAATTATATAATATATATATATTAATATAAAGAATATTTATATAAAACATACTTGAAAGAAATAGAACGTTTTTCTACATCTTTTTAATCTTACTAAAATAAAAATAAAATAAAAATGAAACCTTTTTTTATAATGTAATGTGATATTATTGTTATTTATTTACAGTAACTTAAAAACTACCTCCATTATACATAATTTTCTTAATAAACTCACCCATTAATACTATAAAAAATTTTTTGACCAGTTTTTTCTTATCTAAACTTGACACTTGTTATAATATCCTTTCACGGCTTATCTCTCAAAGGAATGTCGGGGGAGGAAAATGTATGTTGGGGGTGAATAAGGTACTATAATTGGGGGGGAGTTTTATTATAGAAATACATATTATATTTTTCAGGTATTACTTATCGGAATAAGAAAAGAAACTGGAAAAATTACTTACGATGGTCAGTTAAAGTAAAAAATAGATTCATTTATATTATTAATTTAATATATCCATATATAATACATTTTTATTGGTCCCTCTTAACTTATCCAACAATTAAAATATATCACTAAACGTTATAATGGGACGGTACCTATCACAGTACCCATGCCCAACGAGTACAAATTTTTCCTAGACGATTTCGTAGATTACGACAGGCAAAGTGTTACAAAGTTTTTATTAAATGGTTTGTAATATATATATATATATTATTTATTAATATATTAATATATATAAAATATATAATTATATATTATATTTATATTATATATATCTAATTAAATATATTATATTATATATAATTATATAATATTATATATTATATTTATATATATATTATATATATATATATTATTTATATATAATATATAAATTATTATATTATTTATATTTATATAATATATTATATATATATATATTATAAATATATATATTTTAATTAGTTTCTAGCCTTACTAGAAGAGTCACAATCCATTAATCTATTACAAAAACTACATAGCTTACAATCGGGTAAAAAGGATAAACATTGTTAAGGATAATCTAACTGGTTAAATATAATTTTAATAGTGTAGGAAAAAAATTAAATATTTAATAAAATAAACTACAATAGTCAGCTACAGCAAATAGGAATACATTTTTGGAATCCTTGTAAAATTTTAGTTAGGTAAAATTGATGAAAATAAAATAATAAATATCAAATAAAATAATCATTGGCTATTTTTTTTTTTTTAGGGATGACTTCGTAGACGTGCAGGTAGTGCGATCACAGAAAATATTAAATTAATCTAGTTAGGCGAATCGTCCAAGTAATATAATATTTATATATATATATATATATATAATATATTATATATATATATATAATAAAAATATATAGCTATATATATAATTAATATATTATATTATATTTATATATTATATAAATATATTATATAAGCATTCAAATATAATGACGTACACAGATAACTAATCAATTTAGTATATATATATAATGGTTAATTAATTATATATAATATATAATATATATATTAAGTATATATTTTAATATTGTAAAAGGTAATTACAATACTAGAGCAATGATATTGTGAGCTCGATACGACGGGGAAATATACGTGAGGCGGTAGACGTTTTCCATACCCCGTAGGGAAGGGGCGGAGGATACAAACCGCGACAAAATATACCTCTAAATACCTAAAAGAGCGGGTAAGTTTCGGAGACCCCTACTATACCCTCGGAGGGGGGGAATAGTCTACTCATACCCCGTAGTTTTCCCCGGTAAGGCACCGTGGAGAACCTCACTCAGTAACTCACTGCCATCGAGTTAGTGGTATATATACCCTTAAGGGGGTTAATAATTATTTTTAGTTAAAAAAAATTACTATACTGAAGTCATATTTATTTAACGAGTATTACGAATCTAAAAACGTTTTAAATTAGGTTATTCTTAATACCTCTAATTAATTAATATATATAAATAATTATATTTTATTTATTTATTTTTTTTATTATTTTTTTTTTAGTTAACATTTTCCTAACTATAAAATTTTACCAGAGATTTTACAAAATGGTATGAACTAATCCATTTTGAAACATTGTATGTTTTTTTTTTTTATTTTTTTTTTTTTTTATTTTCTTTTTTTTTATAGTTTTATTAACATACTTTTTATTATAAACTAAAAAATTTTATTAACTAATGTAAATTCTACAACTAAAATTAGTATTTACCTTTTTCCCGGTATGACATCGTTGTAGTTTTTTTAGTATTAGGATTGTGGAATTTATCTTGATAGGCATGATAATAATATATATAGCCTATATATAATATATATATAATAATATATATTTAAATATATATTATATTAATTTATTTATATATATATATATATAATATTATTAAATATTAATATATAAATATAATATAATATATATATAAAATATATATATATATTAATTTAATATATATATATATAATAATATATATTATAATAATATTATATGTAGTGACGTGAGTCTCATTAAGGGTATGCTAGGTATGCGCCGCTTACCCAAATAAAATGGATCTGACATTGATGATATGCATTTATAATTTCTTTTTTAATATTTTTCTAAGCAAAATTTTTGAAATTCTAATTTTATTCAATTATTATTTTCTATGGAAATAACAAACTAAGTATGTTCTATAATTAAAGATGAGAAAGTAGCAATTAAAACGTACTAAACGGATACATTTATTACTCGCGAAAAAAATATATTGTTTTCATGTTTACAAATTTCTTTTAATTAAATATAAATATAAGCAATAAAAGTTTTTTTTTCGAATTACTTCTTTAGTTTTGGATAATTATACTTTTGGTCGCGAGCAAGGGTTGTTGTTTGTGTGGTTCTTTAATTTTATAGTTAACCATATATTATATAATATAATATATATATATATATAATATATATATAATATATATATATATTATATTATAAATATATATTAATATTATTCTTATATTATATATATATATATATATATATATATATATTATTTATAATTAATATAATTTCATATACAGTTTTTAACTTACGATGTAATAAATAGTGATACAAATAATCCAATTATAATATTATATATATATATATTATATATTAATATAATATTATATATATATATATAATATATATATTAATTATATATATATATATTATATAGCTATATACATATTTGCAATAATTTATCTTTTTATTATTTAATTACGTCTACATGACTTTTGATTCTATATATTAATATATATATATATATACTATATATATAATATATAATTATATATATATAACTATATATATAATATCAGATGGCGTAATGACGTCCAGTTATAATCTATTGAATTACGTATCATAGAGAATGATGAACTAAGTATTAAGAATAAAAAAATATAAAATCAATAATATATCTATTATATTTTTATTTCAAATTTTATTATTTAATTTCAATTATAATATATTAAATATTATATATATATATATATTAATATATATATATACCAGGTACTACTTTTACAATCCGCGAAGGTAATGGACAGAACATATCAGTTAGTGAACCTCATTTTTATATGCAAAATGTATTAAAAATTTACAAACCCAAGAAAGATGATAAAATGTGATCTTACCACGAAATATTAAAATGTTATTTTTTTTTTTTTTAAGAACATTATGAATATAGAGACTATAAGTATAAAGTCCACATGGGCCTATCGAGAGCTCCAATCAAATTAAAGTATATAAACAATGAAACACTAAAATCGTGACTTTTAATTGCTTCTTAGTTCACTTCATCCTTAGTTCACCTAGTACTGTAATACTTAAAAATATAAGTAAAGTAAGGTACTTAGTGAACATATAAAAAAAAAAATGAATATATTAGCAGTGCATGACCTAGTCACTAATAAATCAATTAATAACTATAAGTATATGTAGTCACTACAAATGCATAAGTTTCTAAAATAAAACTCTCATTAAATATAAAGGTATACAATATACATATATTAAATAACATCCGCCATATTTGACTTCCGTATCTACAATTAATTACTCAGTTACTATTATTGATACTACAATAGAACCTCAATCATAATATCCTAATCCAAATATACTATAACCCTTCTTATTAAAATATGTATTGCATCGATGATCCACATCATCAAATACATACTACTTCACTGTTGGACAAATACATTTACCATAAATTTAACAACAACTTATAATATTGACTGAAAGAATGCGTTTTCTTTATATTCAAATGATATTAAGGCTAAATATCTTATTCATCTTAATTATTTCCTTGATTTATTTACCCCTCTAGGTTCTCCCGTCCGTGATAACTATAAACTATCTATATAAGCTTTCTACAGATAATAACATTTCCTAACATCCTTATCTAGACTCATCTCCTCTATAAAGCTTTTACCTCTATGCCCAGTAAATCAATCCCTTGTTGCCGCTACTGATTTGCACTCTCTGCTTAGCAATTATTTAAATAGTCTTTTACTTTAAATTAAAGGGGCTCACCAAACTTGGTGCACAAT
>JABUQX010053999.1:0-13956 GCA_015478945.1 Trachelipus rathkii | reverse complement strand
CCTGGACTTGAGGAGCAACTTTCTTTTAGTTGCCAAGTTTGCAATAAAAGAAGTCATATTACAGCTCTTTGTAAGCAAAGGAAAAGTTCCACCCTCACAAATGTATGTCTTAGCTTTAGCCAAAGCACCAACAATTTATATTTGTTGCCATCAATTACTATAAGGATTGGTAGGGGTAAAGTTTCGGCTTCAGTTCGATGCCTAGTCGACTGTGGTTCGCAGAGGTCCTACCTTTCTAAAAGAGTGCTGGACAAACTCAATATATCTGTAGAGAATCATCAAAGCACTCAATACGATATAAAAACTTATTTAGGTATTAGCACCCGCACTTTGAAAGAGACTGTTCTTGATGTATATATGGACCAGTCTTGTTTCACCCTTCCTCTTTTGGTTGATGAGGATCTTAAATTAAGTTACGAGATTAAGTTTGTAGATCAGGCTCTAATTAATTTAAAAAATAAATCTTACAAATTGGCTGATTCTGGCTATAAAGAGTCTAATAACTCATTTTTCGATTTGGATGCCTTAATTGGCATTGATTTAATAGAGTATTTCCCTCAACTAGAATTGATTAAATGTATGAGTGGATCTGCTTTTAAGTTAAGAGATGGTTCTATTATTCCATTTGGAAATATTACTAATTTTATATACAATAATCAAATAAGAGTTTCAAATCCACCATCAGTTGTTCAAAATCATATTCAAAATCAAAATCACATTCATGTTCAAAATCAAAATCAATTGCAGGTTAACCATACTTTAGTTAATGCAGTCTTAAACCCTGTACATTCTTATTTTAATCCTTTAAGCCATATCCTAAGTAATTCAGAGGTAGAGCAAGGATTAGAAAACATGTTCAAATTAGAGTCCTTAGGTATAGAAGGTATGAATAATAATAAATCTGAAAATGATTTGAAACAGATTGAAAAATTCAAAGGTGGTATAGAGTTTAAAGACGGAAAATATCATATAGATCTTCCATGGATTGAAGATAAACTTCCTTTGTTGCCATCAAACTATAACATTGCTCTTGCAGTGCTTAATAGAGTTCATAAAAATTTGGAAAGTAAAGATTTAGTTAAAGCCTATGATGATGTCTTTCAGCAACAATTAGCTGATGGTATTATTGAAGAGTTCAGTGTATCTCCCTCTGAGTATAAAAATTATATTTGGGTTCCTCACAGACCTGTTATCAAAACTGATGAACAAGTATCAACAAAGGTCAGGCCTGTGTTTAACTGTTCTCTTAAAACTAATTCTTTACCATCTCTAAATGAGGCAGCCTATACTGGACCAGATCTTATGTCCTCCTTGTTGGGTCATTTATTCCGGTTCAGATCAAATCAGTTTGTCATGTTAGCGGACATTAAACAAGCCTTCCTTCAGATTAAGTTAAAATCTATCGAAGACCGCAATCGCTTTTGCTTTTTTTGGAAAAGTAATGGTCAATTAAAGGCTTATCGATACTCAACCATTGTTTTTGGTTTCACATCCTCACCTTTCATCCTCAATTATATCATTAAGCATCATGCTCAGTCTTATAAGGATGATGCATGTACTCAGATTCTATTAAATAATTTTTTTGTTGATAATTTAATTATTAGTGGCAATGATCTACAACATTTAAAAGAACTTTATTATGAATGCAACAAAAGAATGGAAGATGGTGGTTTCCATCTTAGAAGTTGGGACTCTAATAATGATCAATTAAGAACTGTTATGGAAGAAGAGGGTAGAATAGTTCAACATCAGGAATCAGAAGATAAGGTTCTTGGATATCTTTTTAATCCTCTTACAGATAAGTTAAAACTAGCAAAATTTTCAGTAAATGCTGATGCAAATACCAAAAGATTGTTGTTATCTGCTGTGTCCAAGGTTTTTGATCCTTTAAATATCTTTTTACCTGTAACTTTAAGAGGTCGGTTATTAATTAGGAAATTATGGCAATTAGGTCTCGATTGGGATGAAAAGGTCCCTGCTGATGTTTTAGTTTCCTGGTCTTCACTATGTTCAGATTTAAATAAATTACATAATATTGAAATTGAAAGGTGTGCTTTCTCACCTTCTCCCTCAAACTCTTTATTTGTATTTTGTGATGCTTCATCCTCTTGTTATGGTTTTGTCGTTTATAGTATAGGTCAAGGTTCTAATTTAATATTCTCAAAGGCCAAGGTGGCCCCTCTCAAATCTAGGGCTTTGCCCTCTTTAGAGTTGTTGTCTGTGTTCTTATTTTTCAAATGTATCAAATCAATATTATCAGAATTTTCTAATGTTCAGTTCAAAAACATAAAGGTGTTTGTAGATGCTCAAATTGTCCTTTCATGGCTCCTATCTGGAAGAGCAAAAAATAAAAATATTTTTGTAAATAATAGGCTCAAAGAAATTTATCAAATCAAAAATCAAGTTGAGCAAGAGTACAAAGTATCCATTTCTTATGCTTACATCAATACTGCTGAAAACCCAGCAGATCTGATTACCAGAGGTGTTACAACTTCTATTTTTCTTTCAAAATTGCCATTATGGCTAAAGGGTCCTTCTTGGATTCTCCTAGATCAATCTCAATGGCCTATTAGTAAACTTAAATGTTTGTCTGAGGCCAATAAGGAAAAGACTTTGCAATGTCACACATCTGTGGTAGCTACTCAGTCTTTATTACAATTTAAAGATTACTCAAGTGTGCATAGGCTTTATAAAGTAACTTCAAAAATATTCAAATTCATTAGCAGGAGTAAAGGGTTGGATGAAGATTGTGATCAGAAAGCCCAACTCTATTGGTTGAAGATAATGCAGCAGCATTGTTTTTCTAAGGAGATATTATTTCTCCAAAATCCTAAAAAGGATGAAATTCCACTGCTGGTCAATCAACTTAACTTATTCATAGATGATAAAGGCCTAATCCGATCCAAAGGGAGAATTGCCAAGACACTTTTATATAATGATGATGTGATAAATCCAATTCTTCTTGGCAAGGATCATCATCTCACTAAATTAATAATAAGAGACTTTCATTCAAGATGTCAACACTTGGGTGTTCAAACCACTATCAATTTCATCAGAGCTCATGGCTTCTGGATTACCAAGGCCAGGCAGGCTGTAAAAAATGTTTTGTCAGACTGTATAGTATGCAAAAAATTTAACAGTATACCCTTTAAATATCCAAAAATGACTAATCTTCCTCATCATAGAGTTAATTTTGTGCGTCCTTTTGAGCATACTGGCGTGGACTTTACAGGGCATCTCGTTGTAAAGATTAATGATAAGGAATTTCAAAAAATGTATCTGTTAATTTTCACCTGCCTTAATATCAGAGCTATTCATGTTGATGTCCTTCCAGATATGTCCACTGAATCCTTTTTACTTTCATTCCAACGTTTCACAAATATATATGGCATACCGTCCAATTTGTACTCGGATAATGCCAGGAATTTCAAACAAGGTGGAAATATACTGTTAGAATCTTTGTCTTCAAATATGTTCTCCGAACATATGCGTATCAATAACATCAAACATTACAAGATTCCAGTCTATTCCAGTTGGGTGGGATCAGTTTGGGAGAGAATGATACGAACAGTTAAGGGATGTCTCTATAAAACTATAGGTAAAGCAACCTTAACCTACTTTCAACTGTTAACAAGTATTTCAAATATCACCAATGTTATCAATTCAAGACCTTTAACCTATAGGTCATCAGATAATGATTTGGAAGTTATTGCTCCAAATTCCTTTTTGAAGCCTTATGGCAATTCAAACCTCATATTCAATGAAGTTTCCACCCCAATATGGAAAAAACTTCCTCCCTCACAACAAGACTTAGCCATAACTCTAACTGCTCAAGGTAGAGTTTTGGAGACTTTCAGGGAATTATGGTATGAGTCTTATCTATTAAATTTGCGCCAGACAAGTAGAAATCTCTATCAGTCAGAGTGGACCAACAGAATAAAGGTTGGAGATATAGTTCTGATTCACACACCTAACAAACCTAGACCCTTCTGGCTTTTGGGCAGAGTTCTGGAAGTCATTGTTGGTGATGACGATAAGATCAGGAGTGTGTTATTAAAAAGGGAGATGGACAAACCTGTCATTATTCCATTTGTCATCTCTACCCATTGGAGTTATCTATTACCCACTCTGTCTCCAGTGGAGAAACTGATGCTGAAGCAAGCAGTGATCTCTCCAATTCAGATGGTCAAAACAATGAAAATACAGATCAAGTTGATCCCTCAAATTCAAATTCAGTTATTCAAAGTAATAGTGATACTGCTATTGTAGATGTACAACCTTCAACTTCAGGTATAAATTCACCTCAACTTGACTCTCAACAAAATCAAATTTCTCAGCTCAATTCAGTCAAAGAAAGACCTATTAGACAGGCTGCTGTCAAGTGTCAAGAATTCCTTCGCAGGAATTTATCTGATTTGTAAAAAATTTAATTCTTTTAATTGCAATGGTTTTCATTGCAACTCTTCAGTGGGAGGATATAAAAACTATTATATACTTCCATATATATATCTTCTATTTTGCTCATTTTAGTATTTTATTTTAGGATATAGTATTTTAATTTAGGATTTAAAAACTATTAGGTATACAGTATATATACAGTATTTTTTATTTATTAGTTTTAGCGGAATTTATATTTTTGTCTACATGTGGTATCCATTTTCACTAAATTTCACTAAAAAATCACAATGTCTTGCGACAATTGTGGACTCACTTCTAATTCAAAAGCGGTACTATTTAGTCGTGTTTGTGTAATCAAATTTAAAAATCAAAATGTAAAAGGGTATAGAGGTAAATTTCTTCATTTCTTTTCAAATATTTTCACTATCAACCTATCTCTATTCTCTTTACCTTCTCACCAATCAAATTTACCCTAACTAAGATTTAAGTGATAGATTACTAAAACCATAAGGCAGAGTTATCTATGGACTATCTAGATCTTATTCAAAGAGCAAAAAAATCTTTGAAAACAACAAATTCAGGTAAGGCTAATGTAGATTCACAATTGTACTTATATATCACTTTTTTAAAACCTTATATCTTTCAAAGATTTTTTTTGTAATTAATTTAATCTGCTTTAGATTAAATTTTCGTCAATTGTGTAATCTATATTGGTCTTAACGAACGGATTTGTTGCAAGTTCTTGATAACTCGTGCCTATCAATTGCAAATTACAATCAAACTATCTCCGAAGCTTATAGCAGTAACTAACGTCTGACCTCTCGAATTTCTAGTTGGGGTATTTAGAACAAGGTTCTTTATATAATGCCTCAAAAACACAATTCTTTCATCTTACTACTCAACATAATCTTCCACACAACTATAATATCTTCTTCGAAAACCACCTTCATCTGCACTTAATATTGTTGGTGTTTCTTTTTCTCGTGATCTTAATTGGAAGGATCTCTCTCTCTCTCTCTCTCTCTCTCTCTCTCTCTCTCTCTCTCTCTCTCTCTCTCTCTCTCTCTCTCTCTCTCTCTCTCTCCTCTCTCTCTGGTGTTTCTTTTTCTCGTGATCTTAATTGGAAGGATTACATTATTTTTCTTTTTAAAGAAGCTTCTAAGATGTTGAGTGTTCTGAGGCCTTCGAAGCTTTTGCACGCCACCCCAATTGCTTGCTTTTTATATAGGTGTCGCTCATCCCTTGTGTGGAGTATGTTTCACACATCTGTGGTGATTCCACTCACACAGCTCGCCTTGAGAAGGTGTATTCAAGGACTTATAATCTCTCCTGTTCTCACTAAACTTCTCTAGGCTTTTACTGCCCATTCAACTGCTTCGTCACTATAATATCAGTATTACAATGGACACTGCTCTCTCTCTCTCTCTCTCTCTCTCTCTCTCTCTCTCTCTCTATTACAAGGGACACTGCTCTTATAAACTCTTCAATCGTATTCCTCTTCTGATAAGGATATCTCATGCGGCTCGTCTTTTTACACAGTCTTATCCTTTCTCTGTACAACTCTCTTACCTTAGACTTAACCACTATGCTCAATCTCACATGTACTCTACTGGTAAAGCCTGGAACACGCTCCTTTTATCAACTTTTCTGAATTCCTTTGACTTGCACACTTTCAAACGCCGTGTAATCGGGGCATGTCGGCCTTTAAATTCACCTTGCCTCTGGTGACTCCCCAACCCCAGTGGAGTTTGGTAAATCTTTGGTCTTTAGTCTTTCTTCACCGGAAAAGATATTAAAAAAATTATTGAAACACCTGAAAATATGAGTAAATAAAACAAAAGCGAATTCTCTAATATTTTCCTGATTTATAGCTAATTTACTATCAAAAACTGTTGAACACCGGCACATAATAAATTTTCTACAAATTACCAATATAGTTACTTACGTAAAAAGTTTGATTAAATAAGATCCTAATTCTCCAATCTAACTAAAATGCTTTAAAAAGTATTAATATTAATTTAAAATATTAAAAAAAAAAAATAAATAAAATAAAAATAAAATAAACAAAGCTTAGTGTATTTTTATATAAATAAAAAGTGTAAAAATATTCCAGCTTTAGTTCTCACATAGCCGATAGGTGGCGTAAGGGCACAACTTGTTTACTTTCATCGAGGAAAGCATTGCTATGACCCTGCACTAAGCATTTCATAGCTCTGTACTACGCATTAATTGATGCCCTGCACTAAGAATTTTTTTAGCCCTGTACTAAGCATTTTTACTGCCCTGTATTAAGCATTTTTACTGCCCTGCACTGAGCATTTTTACTGCCCTGCACTGAGCATTTTTATATAGCCCTGTACTAAGCATTTTTACGACCCTGCACTAAGCATTTTTACAGCCCTGCATTAAGCATTTTTACTGCCCTGTACCGAGCATTTCTTCCCTGTACTATCCATTTTTTGCGAATATGCACTAAGCATATTTACGGCGCTGAACTCTGGGATGGCACAAAAAAAATAATAATAAATCAGTTAATTTCGGGTTGATTTTTTTTTGTAAAAAAAATCATTGATTTTTTTATTTTTTTGTGTTTGTTTGTCACCAACCAATATAGTTTATACAATTTTCTTTAAAATCCGCAATTTCACCATTTAATAAGCTACTACTACATTTTAAAGTTAAATTTAAAATCCTTTTTATTATTATTATTATCAAAAGTGCTCTAGCGCTTTGTTAAAGCATTTTCGTTTATTTTCTGTTCGTAGTTTCAATGGAATAAAAAATATTTCGTACTTAGTCTCAACTTTTTCTTTGCCTAAATTTCTTTTGAAATGAATGTCAGCCAAATTGTAGTAGTTATCCTTACCTTTTATAATCCGTTACGTTTTCTTTGGAGCACTTACTTCTATTAAAGAAAATGTACTTTAGAAGGATAACATAAAAATTTCTCAATTTTATAATTATTATTATTATTATTATTATTATTATTATTATTATTATTATTATTATTATTATTATTATATTATATTATTATTATTATTATTATTATTATTATTATTATTATTATTATTATTATTATTATTATTATTATTATTATTATTATTATTATTATTATTATTATTATTATTATTATTATTTCCTCATCTTCTGTTCAATCCCCAACTCTTTTTTGTACTATAAGAACTTACTCTAAAGAAAGTTCTGGAATGTGCAATAAGAGCAATTGAGTGAACTGCTCACTCCAAAAATGAGGATGTCTAGCCTAATAAAAATTAAGATACTCACAAAAATTAAAAGTTTAAAAACTCACCATTACAATTAAATCAAAAATTTAAACGCAGAATTTCCAAGATTTTAAAGCTTGGATAGTGCCTTTTTTTTGTTGAAGGCTTTAGTTAGTTAAAATAAGGTAGTTGCTAGTTTCCTAGATGGCCTACATATAGCGAATGCCATCCAAAGGAGTACTCTGTTCTAAAACTTAAAAGATAAGGTGATGGGGATTTAAAGGTTTGAGGTGTATTCAGAATATACTATATTATTATATTTACGTTATATATATATATTAACTCGTAGTATATTATATATATATATACTCCTATATATACTATAATATTATATACTATATATATATATAATTATATATATAATATATACTCTCTATATATATACTCTCCTCTATACTATATATACTATTATACTCATAGTATTATATATACTCCCTCTATAATATATATCTAGTTATATATATATATATATACTATATACTATACTATATATATATATATATATTTATAATATTAAATTACATATAATATATATATATATACTATAATATTATATACTATAATATATACTTTTAATATATATATATATACTCTCTCTAATATACTCATATATACATTATATAGTTATATAAGATACATAGGTCAGGTAGCATGAAGGAAATTTCGGTGGGGGGTTATTATAATAATATACCCTAGCTATATTATATTATAGTAAATATATATATATATATATTACTCATATATAATATATATATAGTATATTATATATATATACTAATATATATATATTACTATCTTATATTATATTATATATATTTATATTATAAATAACTATCATAAAAAATAATAAATGTTTTCCTTCTAGAACTTTTTGCAAAAAACGTTTATGATTTTCTTCGTGGGGCTGGCTAAGTTTGTGTATATTAAGTAAGCCAAATCCTGCCTGTAACGTTCTTGTCCATCTTGAATGCGAAATAAGTTTTTAGGCGTTTTAATGTTGAGAAAGATCGTTCACGGTGTTGCCTTTTTAAACAGTAGTGTAGCTAAAATTTGCAGGAGCCTCCATAATATTAGGATACAATGTAGGATTGCAAGTAGGTAATGCGTCTATTAGTATTTGGCCTATTATTCCTATCTATTTCACTTCATTTTTGTCTCCGCAACTCAAATTCAGTGTTTACATTATTTTGCTCCTCTTCTTGAAATGTTTCTAAAATATTAAGAGTCATGTTACTTCAGAAATATGATGACCTAATCAAAACAGAGGACGAGAATACAATTTTTGTAGATTACAGATACTGAGCACTATGTTACGAATCCGATGTACAACTTCTTCCAATGAAATGTTTCTCTAAAAATAGGAATAAAAACAAACATATCCGGTAATAATTTTCAGGATGACATGTTTCATTAAATGAAAGCTGCACTCGACGGAGAGCAGTCACATCAAAATTGTTGCGCGTTTAATTGGGAAGCTAATTTTGTCCGGCCTCACGTGAAAATACTTTTGACAGATGGAATCCTGCATCAGATCAGCCAGTTGTGCATGAGGAGTAAGCGAGCAGTGTGTGAGACATGGTCACATGCCTTCAGTTAAGTCGCAATTCAACTTTTTGTATAGTAAAGAAATTCCAATGTTTAACCATGATGTTATTTTTTTCAAGAAACAAAAAGGGGCAATTATAAAATATCTCCGTCGACAATAGGAATATAACTCTCTCTCTCATTTGTAACGTGTTCACCATTACACAAACTCAATTAATATTTTCAGTTGCATGAACTTACCGGCTATCAAAACAGCTTTTGAATCTCTATTATGGCATACATGTTTGCAAACCCCACCTAGTTTCACATAAAGCAAAAAAGTGACTTATTTTTTTTAGATCTTGGCAATTCTTTTACAATTATTACTCCTTTAAGTATATTCTTTCTCTTTGGTGAGAGCGAGAAAAAACTGCCTACACTTTTTTACAACCCCAAACACAATTTAACAGACTTACCTTAGGCCTGACATATCGCCAAGTTTAATTCATGCGCACTGCAATGAACGTATAATGCTGCTGGACAGATTTCTCTTATATATGACTGAACTCCTTTAACACAACAACACTCATCATCGCTGCAACACCATCATACCCTTGCGCCAAATATATGTTTACACGGCCAATGCCATTTTCTTAAGAGAATGAATATTTGCATTAGCGATAACTTCTCCAGTTAGTCTCTACGGCTACAAATTCAGCAAAACATCTCATTTTTGAAAGACTGAGTCTCCACTAACCTAAGGCAAAAGTCATTTGTTCATGTTTTTGATGTGTCTGCCGTTTCATCCGCGTGTACGGAAAAAACATGTGACGTTATTAACGTTGCTCACAATTTTTTCTTATATCTCCACAAATTTCAAGTAACTCGTTTTGAATTGTAGGACTAGTATATAAAAAGATACCTGAGACGATTTTCCTTTAAGTGTTCCAGTAATAAAAGATCTGCCAGCATCGACGCGAAATCTTAAACAATGCTCGAAAATTGCTATCAACTGCACTATTATCCAAAATATCTCCTGACTCATCCTTCCCACGCAATGCTATTTATTCTTGTTTCCCACAAAATATGATACCCTTTATAATCGACTTCAATTTAAGCCTATTTTCCTCAGCCTGTTTTAATTCCTATCAGGTGATTTGCTTTGCGAATATTACACGAGGTCCCTTTAGCAATATGAAAAAATTATCTGTTAATATGACGCACGTTTTATGGTACTCCGTGTTTTGATGAGTATTTCCCTAATGCTTTCTTATAATTTGTAAATTTCTCAGAAACCAATGCGCAGTAAACTGGTGTCCGCCTTATCCTACGCAAACTTTGCAAAAAAGAACGCATATTTTACAGAAAGCTCCTCCTGCTTGCTCAGAATAAGATAGTTATGGATACTTTAAAATCCATTAAAATTGAAAAACTTAAATTTCTTTCTCCAATTTTAGAAATGATATAGCTGGAAGTGGGCTCCAGGGGATTTTTAATATCAATATCATTGTTTTTATTAAACAGACATTTATTACAACATATAAGCAATGAGCTACTTTCCTTCGTTTCTAGAAGATTCTAAAGAAGAGCTTTCAGAAGCATTTTCAGCCAATGAGCTTGCCGTATAATTAGAATCAAAATATTTCTTTATTATTATTTTATATATTATTATGTATTATTATTATTATTATTATTATTATCTATTATTATAGTAGTAAGTAGTAGTAGTCAGTAGTAGTAGTTGACACATCTATTATGTTATCACTTTCAAAACATGACTTTTAAAGGGGTGTTAAAAAAATAATCACTAATAATAGAAGGACAACTCATTTACTAATTATTTATCACAAATTAGAAAGGCACGTGCATTTGCATGCAAATTTCGGAATAAAAGACTGTCTACGGAGCATTGGGCGGCTCAGACCAGCCCCTGCCAAATTAATTACTGCCAGGCGAAAATGTTGATGGAATTAATAAATTTTTGCACAAGAAAAGTCATTGTTTTTTTGTTTTTTTTAAGCAATTTTATAATAAAAAACATCATTAATGAAATCATTAACATTTCTTTAAAATAAAAATATGTGCTTGGTTAATTTCTTTACTAAAAATTATAAAATAAAAAAGAAAAAAAGGGAAGTAAGAAAACAAACGTTGTAATATGAGAAATGAGGGAAAAGGAATTGGAAGGGGTTTGTTTTGTATATATATAATATATATATATATATATATATATATATATATATAGTATATAATATATATATATAAGCTATATATATATATATATATATATATATATTATATATATATACTATACTATATATATATATATTATATATATTATAGAGAGAGAGAGAGAGAGAGAGAGAGTTATAGGAGAGATGAGGAGAAACTGGTTTTAGTTATATAAATTAAAAATTGTTCGGCATGCGCGTCAAAAATATTTAGGGGGGGTGTCCGACCCCCAAGAACACCCCCCAGTCTTACGCCCGATTATAGATATATATATATATATATAATATATATAATTATATATATATTAATATATTATATGTATATATAATTATATATATATATATATATATTAATATATATTATATATATATATATATATATATAATATATATATATAATATTATTATATATATAACACAAGGTATCCATAACTATAAGTCAAGTTGGTGTATGGAGAGATGGTTCCAAAGAGTGAAAGTATGATTGATTTTGTGTGGATGAAGATGTTGAAGTATGGATGTTGGATGTTAAATCAGTGAGAGGATTAGGAATGGGAATAACGGATCATTATCCTGTTCTATTGTAAAAAATAAGTTAGTAAGGGCTTGGATGTGAGGAATTAAGTTGATACGCGAAAAAAGTGGGGGGGTAGATTAGAGTTGAGAAATTAAGCGGAACAAAGGGTACATAAGAATAAGTATTAATAACACTCTTAGAGCTAAATCAGTTGAATGTGAACAAGTTGAACTGAAACAAAATCTGGGGAGGCAATAATGAAGGAAGCAGTTTGTTAGTTAGTAGCAGAGGAAGTATATGGATGTGTAAAGTAGGAAGTAAGGAATGTTAACAGTAAGTGGTGGAATGTAGAGGTGATGCAAGCGGTTATAAGTAAAAAAGAAGCGTGGTTGAATGTACTAAAAGCTAATGAAAAAGTTTCAAAAGATATAGGCATAAGCAAGATATATAAGGAGAGAAAAAAGGAGTACTAAAAGGTGCATATGTAGGAGAAAAGAAGAGGTAAATGAACAGTTTGGAAGGAGATGAATGGAGACTTAGAAGGGAATAGGAAGCTCTTCTGGGGAAGGAAGCGCGAAAGGTTAAGAATGAGAATAAGGGGACACTGCTTAGAAATAATGAATAGGGAGATGGTGCTTTTATAACTGATGAAATGGATGTGAGGCGGTGTGTGGAAAGAACACTTCGAGAATCTTGTATAATATTAACAGTAGTGAAGAGGTGATAGTGGAATGTGTGTGGATTTGATGGTGCAAGAATGAATAGGTATTTTGGGGATGAGGTTATTAGCAAGGAGGAGGTAATGGGTTGAGAGAGTGAGAAATTTGAAGAAAGGAAATCTGCAGGTATAGAATGGAAATTACTGGTGAATATGATCAGAACGGAGGAGGAGATTCGTGGATTGATTGGATTTGGAAGTTGTGAACAAAGCGTTTATGCGAGGATAAGTTCCAAAGGGATTGGAGCGAGAGCTTGAGTATAGTACCTTATATAGGTAAGGGAGATAAGGGGACTGTAGGAACTTATAGGGGAATTAGTTTATGAGTGTTGTAGGGAAGATATAGCTGGAGTATTTTTAGTCGAAAGAGTGCGTCCACGTTGACTGAAGACTGAGTTTGAGTGAAGAGACAAATGGCTGTTAGAACGAGCTGGTAGAGGTTGTGTGTGGATCAAACTCCTTTACATTGAAACAATTGACTGAGGAAAATGAGTGCGAGCGATGAATACCAATTGTATTAGGTTTTATGATTTGCAACAGGGCGCTATGATAAGATTGAATAGGGAAGGCCCTATGGCAGGTAGTTAGGTAATGTACCGGTGTTCGGTGGTAGGCTTCTGAATGGAATCAAAAGTATGTATGATCGTAGTGAAGCATGTGTAAGAATTAAATGGTGTCAAAAGTGATTGAGATAATTGTAGTAATATAAGTCGCCGGATGCCGAGAAGATGTCGATGGATGTACCGCCTGATTATTGCGAAGTCTTGGGCTGGATATGGATGGAGTTCAGGCTGACAATATTAGAGATCGGTCATCAGAGTAGTGGCAGGAAATGGTTTATAGAAGATGATGGAGACGAAGTATGATATATAGAGCGCACACGGTGTAATAGTGGAGAGTGCCCTTACCTATTATATGCGGAGGATGATTTGGTTTGGTTTTGTGTGAATCTGAGAGAGTTTTGAGAGATTGGTAGCAGAGATTTGTCGGGTTAGACATTGGGTGTGTAAAAGGACAGGGTGAAAGTCAAACGTAGACCTAAAGAGTAAGGTTTGGTTGTAAGTGAGGACAGTCCTAACAGCGTGTGAAGTATGATAGCATGTAGAAAGCAGCGCGATAGGAAACAAGATGTCTAGTTTAAACTTAATTTACGATATGGAGTATTGGATGAAATAGGGAACGGAATGATGCAGAGTTGTAGTAGGAAAGTTGTGAATGGCAGAAAGTGGCTGGGTGAATTAAAATCGTTGGTGGACGTTAAAGGGACTAAGATCTCTCTCTGAT